>CALNHX010006248.1:0-92787 GCA_940337035.1 Agriotes lineatus
ATTTGGAATTTTCCAATTTAACTCGGGCCATGGCGTGGTGTAGAAATCTTGAGGTGTAGTACCGCGGCGATAACACCGGTTCGGCAAAAAACATATTTCACATTTTTAACAATACTGTGACTCGGTACATGCTTCATTGCATAATTTTCAACGAGTTAAGAATCACCCTGTATAATACGCTTCTTGTAACATGTAACAGCGATTAGCGCCATCAAGAACGACGGGATGATATGAATATTTACCAATACGTTACCTAATGTAAACAAGCAACTCGTCTGCACTATTGAAGGTCATTTTCAATGAAACGCAGTGCCTGTAGCTGACGTCACGTTCTCATTATTACATCATTCCTTTAGATGCGTACCCTTGCGAAAACACTTGTGCGGTTTAAAATTAGTGCTGCTACGAAGTGAAATTCACTCCGAAAGTTCTTATCTTATTACTGTGAGATTAGATACCAGTGATTAATTTAAAAATTCCAGTAAACTTAATGTGCATATGTGTAGGAGTGTTCGTAAACATTTCTGCTTAATTAATTAGGGTGCATATTATGTTGAAACATCCATCTACATAACGCAGAATTATGGCTTTACTGACGGGAAGCCTCTGTTTAGACATTTTCGCTGTTTTGGTATCTGTTATTATTATCTCTGTGGTCTACTTCATACGGTCGTTTAACTATTGGGAACGAAAAGGCGTGACAAACCCTCCAGCAAGTTTTCCTTTCGGAAATGCCGGCGAAGTTGCTCTTCAGAAGGAATCCTTCGGAGTGTCGCTAAGAAAAATATACCAGGACTCGAAGAACAAGGGTTTGCGATACAGCGGATATTACATGATGACAAAACCAATTTTTCTAGTGGTCGACTTGGAACTCGTGAGAGCAATATTGGCCAAGGACTTTTTCCACTTCAGCGACCACGGGATGTACGTGAACGAGAAGCATGACCCCCTGGGGGCGAATTTGTTTGCCCTAAAGGGCGCAAGGTGGAAAAACTTGCGGGCAAAGCTAAGCCCCACGTTCACATCAGGAAAAATGAAAATGATGTTTCAGACTTTAGTCGACTGCTCCGATGAACTGATCAGATTGATGGATCAGAAAGCCGAGAATAGGGAAGCTATCGATATAAAGGATGTGGTGGCGCGATACACCACCGATATTATTGCGTCTTGCGCTTTTGGCATCGAGTGCAACAGCTTAAAACATCCAGAGTCCGATTTTAGAAAGTATGGAAAAATGGTGTTTGATGCAAATGCCGTGCAAATGATTAAAGGCATAGTATCAACCTGTGCTCCTGGGGTAATGGATTTCTTTCAAATACCAATACACAACGCACAAATCACAAAGTTTTTCATGAATATTGTGGAAGAGACTGTGGATTATCGCGAGAAAAACAACATAATCAGAAAAGATTTCATGCATCTCCTGATTCAGCTAAAAAATAATATCAAAATTGAAGATGGAGACCAAATTGGGGAATTGAAGAGTTCCGAAAATGAAGAGAACGTAGGAAAGACGTTGACAATTGAAGAGATAGCTGCTCAGTCATTTATATTTTTTCTGGGGGGCTTTGAAACTTCTTCGACTACACTCACGTTTTGCTTATTTGAATTAGCAAGCAATTTTGATATTCAGAATAAGCTGCGTCAAGAAATCAACGAAGCTTTAGAGAACCATAGTCGTAAAGTGACATATGAAGCCGTAATGAACATGACCTATATGGATAAAGTAATCAGTGGTAGGTAATCATTATAATACACTATATTATGTCTTAACATTTATGTGTGGTTTCTACAGAAACTCTTCGGAAATATCCAGCACTCCCACTGCTACAAAGGGAATGCACAAAATCGTACACTATTCCTGGTTCAGATGTGGTATTAGATAAAGGAACTATTATTTTTATTCCTACAATGGGCATTCAGTACGATTCTGAGTACTATCCAGATCCTGAAAGGTTTGACCCCGAGAGATTTTCTGCAGAAAATAAGGCGAGCCGAAATCAGTACTCTTGGTTGCCATTTGGAGAAGGTCCACGAATGTGCATTGGTAAAATGATCCAACGTTAACAACTGATAGGAAAATAATTTTTATTCTATTTAGGATTACGATTTGGCTTACTACAAACAAAGGTCGCTCTAACGATACTGCTGAAAAACTACAGATTTTCGATAAACTCTAAAACGCAGCTACCCCTGACATTCCACACTCAGAGTTTTACACTAAATGCACAACGAGGAATTTGGCTAAATGCTGAAAAGGTATAATTAAGCATTTTTTATATATTCTAATGTAGTTTGAAGGCACACATTTAATAAAGAAGTAATTATTATCTAATTATTGATTACTGTTGCACATATTTGATGAAAAAATTATCAGAAATCTAATATTCCTATTGGTTTATAAGGTGTATAAAGAAAGCAACAATGAAAACTTGTAAAATACTAATTTTTTAAATTGCTTACTAAACGGCTCCTTTTAGTGTGATAAGATTGCTACTTCTTATCTTCCTCCTTGAACGGAGGCTAATGCAAATACTAAAATAGTGTAGGAAATATTACAATACCGATTTATCAAAGAAATGTATTTAAAGAAAATGGAGCGAGCAAGCTCCAGATATAGTCTTGGTCTATTATTTGGTTTTCATACTGTTCAACAGCGAATCTATGATTTAAATACATCTAATTTTAGAAATTCAGAAAGAAAGTGTGATTCCTATCACACAAAATTAGTTGATTGAGTAGATAGATATACTAGCAATGAAAATAAAATAATTTTGCATAACTGTCTGTAACAGTTGGTTACGAAAAATGTATTATTATCTACCTGTTGAAGTGTAAATCAGATGGTTATATTATAAGCCAAAGAAATCAAAAACTTTGACGTCGCAGGAACTCAACCAATTTCTTGAAGCTCCCGATGATCACTACCTTTTCACAAAAGTACCTACATTTAGAAGAAGCAAATTTTGAATTTAATGCTAATGTTTATTGTTATTTACGTGGCATTAGTTGTTGGTTTAACTGGTGAATGCCGGAAACAAGAACTATCACAACTTTTGAGGAAATTCTTAATTTTTATGAATTTGTTGTATTTTCGCAATTCCGAATTTAAAATTCCGCCTGTAAAGTAGCATCTCGAACTATGTGCCTGTTTTCAGCTGCTTTAGTAGCACATATTCCGTCTCGTCGATTCGTCTTTGGAGGTAATATTTAGCGCTAGAAGGAAGCGGTCGCTGTGAGTTCAAGCGAGGCAGTTGAACGCACGTTTTCGGAAGTGAATTTTGTGCGTCGCTCGATTTAAGTCAAGAATTATTTCGATAAGTCGTGTGTGTAAGAATGAAAGAGAGCGAACGGTTTCCCCCGCCCTGTCTGTCACAGCGAGATGTTGATAGCATGTGTGCAAGCTTTGGGCTTCTAAGTCTGACTAGCCGATAAGCAACAAGTGTTTTGGAGCTGTCCGGTTGTTTGTGTTGTAATTATCGGTTGTTACTTGTGTGTGTGCGTACCGCATGTTTAAATGTTCCGATATTTGAAGTCCCGACGATTAGAGATTGCAATTATTGGTGTTTCGAGTGAAAGTGACTTGTCCCGCTTTCTGTGGTTTGAATTACACGTGTTAGTTGTTGACCGTCGGTCTTGGGGTTTTTGTTAAGCGTCTGTGTATGCCGCTGTAAGCCTTGAATTCCCGGTTATCGCGAAGTGGGCAAGTTCGATACATGCCGTTTGGCAGATTATTTCGAGGGAATCTCAGTATCGGCTTATTTTGAATCATGTAGTTCCGGTATCTTGTTTAGGATGCTTGTCATCTCGTCACCGACTTCGTAACCCTTGATTCAGGAAGTTAAACCCCCTTTCGTTGGTAGCATCTCGTTGCTATTTTGCAGTATCTTGAAGCATCTTCTGGCAGTTTGTTTGAGAAGCGGCCACTTGCAGCTCCGTTGGACACCGTATGCAGCTAACTGGACTTCTTATTAAATTTATGTCTTAGTTTTACAGTGCGATAGTTTAGAGTGCACGTAGTGTCGGACAATTTTTGCTTAACGTTACGGCCACTGTAGCCTTTACTGTTTGAACGATTGTAGTTGTCTTTATGTCAAATCAATTAATTACCGTCAGATTTTATGTTCCTGCTTAACCTCACGTTGTGGCAATTGAAGTGTGTATCGCATATGAGCCACGTTAATTTTTTCATCATTAAGTACTATAGTTTATGAGTGAGTGCTTTGAATAGTTAATGTTGCTACCGTTTGCGAGGCATTTCGTTTAATTCTTGCCAAGTTTACGGCATATAGTTAGTTTAAAGCTTTACGTAATATAACCTAACCATTACTAACCCATTTCGTTACATTTTTTTAATAAATCATTGGCCATTTACATATTATTGTTAATACAGTTCTTTTATTTAACTGTGTTTTTTTTTGTCTGATGTTTACAATATTTGCATGCGATTTTGTATATGTTTTCTTTTGTAAAAGGGGTTTAGAAAGATGCACAAGAGTTTTCCCTCAAGGTAAGTTCAACGCTGTTGTTCGTGGCTCGTCGACTAAACACTGCCAAGGTTAAAGTTAGAAGTTGTACCCATTTGCTTCTACTTTCCACAGTGGGCTCACCTGTTTATTTATCCTACTAGGAATGTGGTAGGGTCTTGGTATCTAGGATCTGCTTTTCTTTTAATGAGCCGTTGCCCTGTGTAGTCTCGTATTGAACCATCCCCAGCTCCACTGAGCGACGCCGACACTCCCTTTCTTACAGGCTGGGGCAGCGGTCCTATGTAATTATTTCCTGATATGAGTCATTTTACACGCTAGTCATTTCGTTACATACTTAGTGTTATGTCGTAAAGTCCCGTTCATGGGGTAACAAACTGACACCTTGTAGTAAAGTAGTGTTTTAAGCTGTAACCAACTATTGATAACTAGAGCCTTGTCGTAAAAGGCGATTTAGCCTGTAACGAACTGAAGATCGAGGATAGAAAGAATATGGGATCTGCTGCTCTAATTAAAATACCACATAAAAAACAGACAGACCGCGAGCTTTTTTCAGTTACTGGTGAATTTTATAATCTGTACAAAAAATGCGCAGTTCTTAGATCTTCAAATGTAAACGAGCATCGTTTCTTTCTAAATTATCAAAACCAAAAATGTAGAAGACAGGTAGAGTTAAACAAATTTGGTAACATCCCTAATAGCTACTTACTTAAATCAGGAAAATCCAGAATTATACACTGGGCATTGTTTTCGCCGATCTTCGTTTACCATTACTGTTGATGGAGGTGGAGACATAACAACCTTGAAACGATTATAAAGGTTGTAATTCACTACTGTAGCTGAAAGTTAATGTGATAAATCAGTAACCAACAAGATGCATATGGCAAATAAAATTCTGCGAGCGGTTACCGATTCATCAACCAGCGGACTTACCTACAACTAATTCCTCACAATCATAAACTAACGTTGAACATCAAATACTGACACACACCTTCAGTTCTAACACACTAACACATCTCATCAGTTTTACAAATTGTAATAATAATAACTTTATTTTAAATATTTTTAATGATTCCAACACATTTTCAACAAATTCCGACACACCCCCATTAGTTCAATTAATGTTATAATTAAAGAAATATTAATATAACTTAGAAGAATAATAATTGTTTTAGTGTCGTGGGAAAAATATGTTTATAACTCGTTTGTATTGCTCGTGTGTTTGACTAACTCGGCTTCGCTTTGTTACGCCTCATTCGTCAAAATTCGCTCGACATCTTTCACTTTCTACACTAGTTAAAGTTAAAGTTCGGGCCAGAGCATTTTTTAAGGAATTGCTACTAGGTGTCCAACCTGTAAAAACTTTTTTTGTGAACTACTAGCATTAAACGAACTCCAAATAAGTATGTCACCACAAATCGACAATTATGGTCGGCAGGAAGAGAAGAAATCGTCACTGATTTTATTAATTTTTTAAATGTGCGACTAAATGTGGAGGACGACTCCACCATCTCTACTATGAAATCGCTGTTGAACGCGTCTTCCCCAACAGAGTTGATCAATGCTGGCCAGGGCCGGACTGGCGAAAAAATTCAGGCCGGTTTATCGCATAGAACTATTAAACTCAACAACATTGTTTTATTTTAAGAGAAATCCATAGATCGATCTTGAGCATCGGCACAGCAATTTTGTCAATAACTCTTAATTCTTTGATTAAAATGTTCACAGTTCAAAGAAGAAAAGTGAAAAATGCAACTCGTTTTTTATGCACACAACATGTATTTAAAAACGACAATAGGTGAATGACTCATTATAAAAAAATTTCAATCGCAGTCCAGTAGAATATATAATATTATGTATGTACCAGTGAATCACTCGATCTACGCTTCGGTGTGAAAGGGTGCTACATGTCACAATCAAAAACACATACAACCTTACCAATTACACATACAAAAATGTTGATAGATGAACATTGAAATTACGCGATTTATTAATCGTTCTTTTAAATTTGACGTCGAAGTTGGCGCTGAAAAGTTTATTGTGAACGTACCACATCAGCTGTTTCAACCGATCGTAATTTAATTTTACTTTACTTTTTCGTACTTTTTTAAATAAAAACTGGCCTAAGATCTAAGTCTAAAAATTAGCACAATTTCAAGCTATCATACAATTTAATCAGTTCAGTATCTTAGGAGGAGATAGCGAACAAAGATACATACAAAGAAAGAGACCAACGATTTTATGGTATAGATTTAAAAGAGTAACATTTTCTTTAGAAATTTGCTTCTTTCAGCAATCAAATTTATAATTTTTTCATTGTCCAAATTACTTAAAATATCTCTTTCACACGTTATCAACATGAAAGAGTCGAGATGATCTTGAGACATACAACTGCGTAAACGGTCACTGAATAGAATTGACACTGCACATTACGATCCTCGTCAGGCTGTGGCCGAATTTTTGAAAAGAAAAAGATCCTAGCTTTAGAGAACCAGATTTGGAACTTTACGCCCAGTGAAATTTCGCCAAAAAAGATTTTTTTATTTTTACCTTATCCAATTCAAGACTTACTGGGTGTCCAAATTTAATCATTGGGTGTCCATTTGGACACACAATTATATCTTAAAAAATGCCCTGGTTCGGGCATTTCATTCCATGTAGGAACATGGCCTGAGACAAGGCGAGTCAGGGTCGTCGAAATATCTCCTTCCGAAACCCAGTAATCTGTCACACCGTTACCGGCGTACTGGGTGATGTCATTAGCATCACGCCTTCGACGACTGCCTTACTTTCCCTAATTCCACAACTGTGGTTTTGGTACCCAATTTTAAAGCAACTGGGTGGGCCGCCCGCTAGTTGCCAGATGACGGGATTGAATAAACCCCGTACCGTGGCGCCGCAGCTTGACGCCCTAACCGCTCGGCCACGCTGGCGACCTTCGACACTAGTTATGACACTTATATACTATAACCAAATTAGATTTAAACAATTCAGTCTGCTGTATTGCATTAGATGTTGAATCAACAAAATATACTGGATTTAGCGTAGAAGGGTAAACATTCCGATTTCAACTTGAATAATTTGGTTTGTCAACTTCGTATGCAGCATTAGTTAGGGCAATGCAAAAGATTTAAAATTCTAAATTTGAGGATTTCTGGGTATACTGTAATAATTCACCCTTGTACTCATTAAGGGTATAAAGATAATTACTAATTAACTTTCTGGTGGCTAGTCGTGTCGGAGACAGGGTCGAGATTTCCAGACATACATAAGAAGCGTTGCAAACCAAACACAGGATAGCTTTAAACAATTTTAATATTGATATTCAGAACTATTTACAAACGTAAACATAATTGGATAATTGAAAATTAACATGTATTTTGATAATAAAAGTAATCTTCTGTCTCCCGTCGCCTCTTGCCCCTTTTTGCTGCAACCCGTCGTACAGCCGTGTAAACGGTGGTTTCTGGTTAGCCCTCTCGGGAATTCTTGCGGAGACGACGCTGGTAGCTTCTGGAACGGCTTGAAGTTAGCCCCAGGCGTTCTTCACTTGGCACTCGGCGAAAGGTTTACGAGCACATGTCGCTGTAATGTCAGGTTAATTAACTAAATACCGGGATTTCGCTTACGTGATGGTGGCGTCTAAGAGATTTGCCCTTATTCGGAGAATTCGCGGCGTGATGTTTGGTGTAAGGTGCGGTGACACGAGGATTTGGTGGAGAGATCCACCTAGTGAGCGTCCTTGAGTCAGCTGCTGGTGAAGAGGAGATCCCCTTCAAGGAGGCACGGCCTAGAGATGTTGATCTCGGACTTCTCTGGTAGGTAGAACTCTGTAGCTAATAAGAACATTAACCAATTCTTCCAAGGGCTGCAATTTAGTAATTATTCGAGCTTTTAAAATAGATATTACGAGATGCTATTGTCGTATTTTAATTGCATGGACTTTTGGGAGATAATTATTCGCAAAATGACATTTAGGTTGCTTGCTAAGCAAAGTTATTTAAATGGACGGGCCTGGCGGTCTCTAAATTGAGTCTTCGCCTGCAAACACGTCTTAAGGATTTGTCAAATTAAATTATTAACAAACATAGATTTCCTTAATTAAAGTGTCTCGGGGATACAGGTTCAAATGACGGCAGAACAGCGGAGCGGCTTTCCAGCGGACCTTGTCCCGTACCTATTCTGCAGGATAAGGAAAAGGTTTAAGTTTGTAATCGTGAAGGCGGCCTACTTCCAGGAGAATTCTTCGCCTATCGCCGACTACGGGTCAGGTAGAAAAATGAAATTAATTCCCTTTAAACGGTCGGACAGGATCAGGATTGGGGATGATTTGGGGCTAGAAGGATACTGGAATGTATGCGGATGAATGTATGAATGAAGTCTGCCCCCTGAATGCGGACGAGAAGCGGCTTTTATAGCTCCTCTTCGTGCTTCGTGCATCAAGCCACCACCTCGGGCATTCTAAGTGGGGGAGCAGCGCAATACGTGGAGCAGGGATCTCTTGATGACGTAGCCGGCCGCGCAGACGAAAAATTCAAACTTGTAACGTAGAAATCGCTAGGAGAAAACGCGCGAATTGATTTTAATTCAGAAAACGCATTTTTGTTGAGAGAAACGTTACACATGATCCTCCTCTCGGGAAAATGAAGAACCACCAGCGGAGAAGACGTCGTGAAGATACCTGGAGATATCGACACAGAAAACATTCATATCTTTCTGTATGCATTCTGGGAATATTTAGTGAAGTGAAAGTATTCAGGTTTCAGGGCAATTCACTTTCACACAACTTTTCAACTGGGGAGAAATTGCATAGGCCGCGGAGACCGGCGTACAATATCCAGGAAACAGGTGCACAGGATTAAACTTACAGGCACTGGTACAGAAAAGAACGACTCTCTTTTCCACATTCTCTCCTTCAAGCTTCGATAAATCTACAATCTCCAGCTATCATCCGGGTTTACAGTAGCTATGAGTACGCTTCAAAAGGAAAAATTCAGTATTATCAATCACACTTTAAAATCAATCGCATTTTAAAATCGATCGCTCTGTTACAGGTGGACTCAACTGGAATACTCTCTAAAGCTTATCTGGATTAAGCGAAGAGCTTCATGCTCACGGAACGGATACACAGTTGCATTCATTCTGGAATCGCACTGTTACAAATGCATTCATCTGGAACACTCTCCAACGTTTCTCTGGATCAAGCGAAGAGTTCAAACTCACGAAGTGGACACGGTTGCGGTATCAACGTAATCACACTAGCAGGATTCTCTGGAGCGCATTCATCTCTGAATAGTTGCATTGGTCGCGGTATCGACCTACATTCATACTGGGAGATTCTAAGTATGCGAAAGGATTCAGGTTGCAGGATAACCTTTGTTCGCAAAACAATCTCACTACAGGAAATTGCAGAGGCTGCGGGAACCAGCGTACACTTTCTAGAAAACGGCATACTGGATCTTATCTGGATACAGGAAGGACTTGGGCAGGGATCAAGGAATGCTATACTGGACATCACTGGTTCTGACTGGTTCTGGGTTTCGGAAGAATTCCTTGGACGGCTAGGCTGTAACAGGTTTTGTAAATTATTTAAATTACAAAATTTTTAACAAATCTTTTTCAGGTCTCGGGCGCCAAATTCTAGTTTCTGGAGCTTCAGGCGGGTGTTTGCTAATCTCTATGTATATCTGAACTCAGGTCCCTGCTCGGGCACCATGTAATAATTTACCCTTGTACTCATTAAGGGTATAAAGATAATTACTAATTAACTTTCTGGTAGCTAGTCGTGTCGGAGACAGGATCGAGATTTCCAGACATACATAAGAAGCGTAGCAAACCAAACACAGGATAGCTTTTAAACAATTTTAATATTGATATTCAGAACTATTTACAAACGTAAACATAATTGGATAATTGAAAATTAACATGTATTTTGATAATAAAAGTAATCTTCTGTCTCCCGTCGCCTCTTGCCCCTTTTTGCTGCAACCCGTCGTACAGCCGTGTAAACGGTGGTTTCTGGTTAGCCCTCTCGGGAATTCTTGCGGAGACGACGCTGGTAGCTTCTGGAACGGCTTGAAGTTAGCCCCAGGCGTTCTTCACTTGGCACTCGGCGAAAGGTTTACGAGCACATGTCGCTGTAATGTCAGGTTAATTAACTAAATACCGGGATTTCGCTTACGTGATGGTGGCGTCTAAGAGATTTGCCCTTATTCGGAGAATTCGCGGCGTGATGTTTGGTGTAAGGTGCGGTGCCACGAGGATTTGGTGGAGAGATCCACCTAGTGAGCGTCCTTGAGTCAGCTGCTGGTGAAGGGGAGATTCCCTTCAAGGAGGCACGGCCTAGAGATGTTGATCTCGGACTTCTCTGGTAGGTAGAACTCTGTAGCTAATAAGAACATTAACCAATTCTTCTAAGGGCTGCAATTTAGTAATTATTCGGGCTTTTAAAATAGATATTACGAGATGCTATTGTCGTATTTTAATTGCATGGACTTTTGGGAGATAATTATTCGCAAACTGACATTTAGGTTGCTTGCTAAGCAAGTTATTTAAATGGACGGGCCTGGCGGTCTCTAAATTGAGTCTTCGCCTGCAAACACGTCTTAAGGATTTGTCAAATTAAATTATTAACAAACATAGATTTCCTTAATTAAAGTGTCTCGGGGATACAGGTTCAAATGACGGCAGAACAGGGGAGCGGCTTTCCAGCGGACCTTGTCCCGTACCTATTCTGCAGGATAAGGAAAAGGTTTAAGTTTGTAATCGTGAAGGCGGCCTACTTCCAGAAGAAGTCTTCTCCTATCGCCGACTACGGGTCTGGTCGAAAAATGAAATTAATTCCTTTTAAACGGTCGGACAGGATCAGGATTGAGGATGATTTGGGGCTAGAAGGATACTGGAATGTATGTGGATGAATGTATGAATGAAGTCTGCCCCCTGAATGCGGACGAGAAGCGGCTTTTATAGCTCCTCTTCGTGATTCGTGCATGAAGCCACCACCTCGGGCATTCTAAGTGGGGGAGCAGCGCAATACGTGGAGCAGGGATCTCTTGATGACGTAGCCGGCCGCGCAGACGAAAAATTAAAACTTGTAACGTAGAAATCGCTAGGAGAAAACGCGCGAATTGATTTTAATTCAGAAAACGCGTTTTTGCTGAGAGAAACGTTGAAACATTGACTATTGCATACATCTGTCAAACGATATCATTTGACCAATGATCGAATTCGCTTTTTTAACTTTCAACTTATCAGTAATACTCCACCTTACTCATTAAAATATTTTTTAATAACGAAGAACAGCATTTGAAACACATTGAAATAATTATCAAAAATTATTTTCATCTATAGATTGTTTCATATTTATCGTGGAGCATTGGGCTTATGGGCATTGGTGTTGTCAGATGTATTCTAAAAACTGTTTCTTCAGGCAACAGAACCATTACCTGTTAATCCTATAATCCCTCACTTACACTATTATAATGCCATTGTGTACCTGTTAACACCAAGTAGGCATCCACACTTTTAACAGTGGCATTCAAACATTTTTCTCCAAGTTTAATATAAAGACTCGAAGTGTGAATCCATGAATTAATTGCAAATAAAGTAGTAGGTCATTTTTATAGAAAAAAATTCAGTATAAAATGAAAAAATCTGTAAAATGCTTTACCCAGAACTTCCCTCGTCGACACTGTGACACTGAATAATTTTAAAAATCAAATTAACTTAGGAGTAAAAATATCTTTACGTTTCTAATAAGTTAAATACATTTTCAAATAAAAAAAATGTATCCCGCTGGGGTTTGAACCCGCCGCATCTATAGAGCGATCGTAACCGCACCCCTACATAGAGATCGTATCTGCACCGATAAAGCCAACTTCGCTACCGAGCCTCTTTCAAATAAGTCCGGCGCGCGCCTCTCTTGAACAGAACGGTGTTATTGTTGAAATGTTTGACTCTTTTGGGACATTATTCTGTATCGGCTGACTCCTATTTTCGGCAAATTTAAAGCTTGACCTCTTCGATTTCAAAATTAACCCAAAAATGAACAAAATGTTTTTTAAGGTGCTCACCCTGTATATATTTGTATGGAATTGTACCGGTTTCTGCGAGGTAGAGGTAAAAAACTGAAAAGTTATGTTTATTAAATTGCAAACAAATGGGAATAAATACAATTTATATTAGATTCTAAAATAGTACAAAAGTTATAAACAAGAGCAAACAAAAAGGAAAAATTATAACTACAGTAGATTTAGAAAACAGTATAACATTAATGAACATAAACTTTTATTTATAAATTCTGTAAATAATAGTGCACAAACAGTAAAGTTCAACTCATTCGACATCACTATGACATTCTATTTCAATTTCACTATCACCGCTGTTTATGTTTATAATAAGTGGTTTACGTCATCCATCATATTATCCACTATCCACATTTTCTCTTCTGTCTTCTGTGTGAGGTTTACGCAATTTATCCAATTTTCTGGTGTAACATTTTCATAAGCATCCTTAATTAAATTTCGAACATCAGCTTCTTTGAATGTGGCATTTTTTCCAGAAACGTACCCTTTAACTTGGTTCCATGCCATTTCGATGGGATTTAACTCGAAGTGATATGGGGGTAACCTGAGTATTTTTGCGTCATGCTTTTTGGCAATTTCTTCGATGATGTAGCTATTAAACTGGTTTTTGTATTTATTCACTACAATTCGCGTTTTAAGTAATCTTCTTCAAAATGTGTATCTTTGCTCAACAACCATTCTTTTATTGTTTCTTTGTTAGATGAAGTGTTGGGTACCTGTTCTAATTTCCTACTGTGGTAGGGTGCTTTATCCATTACTATCACGGTTTTTTGTGGAATATTCGGGATTAAATCATTTTCGAACCAACTTTCAAATGTTCCGCCGTCTATCTCGTCGTGATAATATTGCGAATTTTTCTTTGCTAAATAATTCCGTACCGCACAAAGATATCTGTGTCTCCACTCAGTAATGTCGGGTTTCTCAATCAATATTGCCTTCCTTGTCCTGTTGTGGTACACAAATTCCATGTCCTTTAGCAATCTATACAGCGTCGTCTTAGAGAAATCTGGCACATCGGGATCAGCGTTGACACTGGCTAAAATAGCGTTTAGCGTAGGAGGTATATTTTGAAGAAAAAAACTATGCACCTTTGTTCGAATTATACCTTATGTCACTTTGTCGTATTTGTTGGAACGGGAGCTCGAAATACGTTCACCTTTTGCACGTTTTTTCGGTGGTCCACCCCAGCGGCTGAAGTGGATGCCTTGCGCACTGTGAATAATGTTCTTTGTGACACACCTGTCATTTCGGACACTTTTTTGTAATGTAATTAACAGATTCATCTTCTACCCTACTGTTTAAATTATAATTCAGCACATTTACCAGTAACTGTTTTTCGCGTAAGTTTAACATTTGACTCGTTTTCAATTTGGTGATTCCATCCATAGTTGCAAACAAACTGAATCATATCTCAAATTTAACACAAAAGGAAACTTCTACTTATTCGCAGAAAATGAAAAGATCGTTTACATCTACTAATAAGTTAGGCTACATATTAAGATGATCATTAAAATTCAATTACTAACATGCAAATAATTAAGAATTCATTACTTACACTGTTGGTTGAAAACTACTTCATTTGTAGATAAAGTAAACTAAAGATATCAATAAAATTTAATTACTAACATCCAGACTATTAAGGATCTATTAATAAGATTGCAGTGATGGTCACTGAACAGTACTTGATTTGCAATTTCTAATGCAATATTAATAATACCCAACAAATACCAAGGAAATAAACAAAACAAAAACAACACATTTGCGAGATTTAATTAAGCAATTAGTGTGTTTATTTAACTAACATTTATTTTTTAATATGTTATTTAATGTGAACAAAAGGGGAACAGCAATTCCAGTTTTGTTGCATACGAATTTATTTGCTTTCAATATATTAATGCTGTTTGAGAACCTCTGGAGTTCGTTCCACCAACCCAGCACAATAGGTGTGTAGCAGCATCGCTGTGCAGTGTTGAGCTATCTAAAAAGCATTGCCTATACCGCCCGTACTGCACTCTAAGTATGAAACAATCTATATACAGCCTGTTTTAAACGAAGTGTGCACTATTGCTAACTTCTTTATTATTGGACGTACGATATCGATTAAATTAGCAAACTAGTAGCATTTTTTCTGTTGATTAGAATGGCGAAAACAGAAAAGCAATTGAACATCGCCTTCTCGAAAAATTTGGACAAGTTTACTTTTGTTAAATGGAACACCATGTATATTTTTATATAAAACGATTGAAAATCGCGATCTAAACATAAAAGTTAATATAAGGTGCGGGCCTAAAACTAACAATAACCGAGTTATTACAACTTCTTACTTTTAGACGAGGTGGCTTTGTATTTCTGACATATGTACATAAAATTGTTTTGTTTCAATAATTACTTGCTTTGTTGTCACTCGGCAAGTGTCGTTTAATAAATGATGTTATTTAGATTTATTTACAATGTTTATTTAAACATAAATTTTATTTTATAGATACACAGCCACCTCGTCTAAAAGTGAATAATTGGAATAACTCGGTCATTTTCAGTTTTAGGCCCGCACATATGAAGTTTTATGTTTAGATCACGAATTTCAATCGTTTTATATAAAGATATACAGGGTGTTCCATTTAACAAAAGTAAACTTTTCCAAATTTCTCGAGAAGGCGATATTCAATTGTTTTTCTGTTTTCGCCATTCTAATCAACAGAAAAAATGCCACTAGTTTGCTAACTTAACCGATATCGTACGTCCAATAATAAAGAAGTTAGCAATAGTGCACACTTCGTTTAAAACACCCTGTATAGTATGGAATAGTTCCTAATTTATGAATGAAACTAAGTTTATACACTTAAATGTCTGAATTAAATAGAAACACAAAGACAAAGATGCAAGCAGGCGATGCAGAGATAAAAAACACAATGTTCTACAGGCTTTTAACAAGGCGACTCATTAAGTCCAGCACTATTCAATTTAATTACTTATAAAGAAGATAGTTGACAGCCTAAAAAACTGAAAGACTAAAGAGCGAGCAATAAGGAAATCGAAACAGTGTACTATGTAGATTGCATTGTTCTAATAGCACACTCAGAAGGCGATCTGTAATGCCTCTTATGCAGCAGAAACTAAAGCAGACACTAAGAGAACAAAGCAACTGGTGGATACAATTGAAATGTATACTTTAAGAATGATAATTGGCAACTCAAGAGTAGACCAAATGAAAAATCAAATAATAAGGGATAAATGTAAGATAATAAATATAGTACAGTTCGTGAATCAACGAAGAAAAGTATGGAATAATCATACTGATAGAGCAACAACTCCAGAATAGCATGGAACGGAAGACCCGGACGGCCTAGAAAACATGAATTGAAAGTTGGCAATCGTCATCAGTAGAAATGCCATAGGCAAAGTGTGAAGAAAAGGAGACTAAAGGTCTACAATAAAATATGAAGAAGAAGAGAAGTAAATAGTGGAGACAAATCTGTTTTAGTTTTTCATATGGTGCATACCGTAGTCAGAGCCAATTGTACAAATGAGAACCAATTGTCCATGGTTACATTCCTTCCAGCCTTAGAAATTGGTAGTTGAATTAAACGCATCACAATGACATATGGTCGATTGCCAACTTGAAACTCTTTACTTGGTTGTTCTTTCTTGCTTTAATCGTGTCAGAAGCATCATACAGATGCATACATAAAATAACAAAGCTAGACACAAAACTGTAGGTAGTCCAAAAATATTTTTTCATGAACACATTTTAGGCCTTTATGATTATAATGGCAATTCAAGCATATCAAATATTATTTTATAAAATGTTCCAGAAATGTGCTAGTTTAATTTTTGCAAATTGTATAAAATAGCATTGCCCTTGTTAATAATTTGTAAAACGTTATTAAAAATGGTGTTAGCCTTGATTTGAATAACAAAATGTAAACAAATCAGGCTTGGAAATAATGTATAACAATGTAAGATCGAAGAATAACAAACAATCGGGGAAAGGAAGCCAAACAGTAAAGTGGTGTTAATTTTGACTTTCCAACAAATAATTATTAATACGTAAATAAATACCCTTTTCCCAATTCAGTGTGTTTTTATATCATTTGGGTAAGCTGTAGTACGTTGCCTTGATTCGTGTCACCTCTACAAAGGTTTATAAAAAAAGTGTTTGATTCGTGCATCGTGGTAGCTGAATTGCCGATGCTGAGTGCGAGGTTCTAGCAGATTAATTGGAGCTCTTGTGAGCTAGAGGTCGTCAGCGACCTTTGTGGAAAGCAGTTGAAGCCCTGGGTGTGAGGCAATAGCTGAATTGAGGGCGTTTTCGGAGCGGTCGAGCTAAAGGAGCCGTTCTGCAAGGCATCGGCGGCTTGTATATGCAGGACAACGGAAAAATAGGGGCCCAGGCATCGTGGGACAGTCTGGCAACTCGAGTTAAGCCCTAGTTTCCATTGAAAAAACAACATAAAGGTCAGGGAAGTTTACCTAAAACATTGAATTTAGTGATTTGCAAGTGGCGTCGGGTTTTTGTGCATTTCCGGCAGACGCGTTTTTTGTTTATGGCGTCTATTTACTTACGTTTCTTTGATCACCTAGGCAATGCTTTAATTACGTCATCATTCATAATTTGTCGAAGAATAGAGAACTTGTTTTGCGAAATTGTGAGGTTGGATCGCCATTAGTTAAAAAATATCCAGTATTGTAGCGGTCCCAGTGGTTAAATAAGTATTGTTCAAAGCGTTTACAATTTTAAATGATTAAAAGTATAACACGATAATTAAGTTGATAGCAAAAAATGTATTTCCAATAATTTAAATAAATCAAGATAATATTTGCTAGGATGTAGAGACCCCACCGTTTGAGATGATAAAGTCTTATTATTAAATAAATAACCACTGTAAATTTTCATAATAATACAAAAATGTGTAATTTATGTAAATATAAAAAACGTCTATTGCACTCTGCTTAGCGTTCATGTTGCGTTGCAATTTGAACATGCATCAAATGTTGTGTGGTCTGTAATTCTTCGCACTCACAATGAGTTTGATCTCCCGTCAAGAAACCACACTTGTGCAGTTTAACTTTAAATCTCCCAACTCCGCTTCGCAGTCGATTCAGTGATTTCCGTATGATCCACCGTTCCTTCTATCCAGATGGTAAGTTTTCAGATATTCTATCTATTCGAGAAGATGATTCATTACCTATACAGTGACCGCCAAAAAGTCGGCATCATATGAGAAAGTTTTTATTTTTGATTTTTTTTACAATAATTGGTGCTTGTCCAAAAACATATTGAGCCTCTATCAGATATACCGAGTGATTTTTACTTATTTAGAAAATTGCGTTTTTCAAAATTGTTTAAATCCAAAAAGTGTTATTTTTCAGATATGAAGTAAGATTTAAATGAGATTTTTTTAGTATGTTAGTTTTAGCCAACTGAGCAATCTCTCAAAGTCAGAAAACACATATTTTTCTTTAACTTTAGCTAAAATTTTATTTTTCAGTTATTTAAATATTTTTCAAAATTTCACATGCCAAGACTTAATTTTAAACATAGTTTTTTTATGCGAAGACTTTATGTTTTATTGTTTACTGAAAAGTGTATGTTTGCATCATTTTTACGTTTTTTATGCAATGTCCTTTTTAGAAGAAATATTTTTTAATGATAATTAATATCTATTTGAATGGCTTTTAAAACATTTAATTAAGCCCTGTTAATGAATTACAGTTATAAGAATCCTGTAAATGTTCTTTGTTTTTGGTCTTTTGTGCTTACGAAAATGCTACGACATAACAAACCTTTCAGAATTGGAGAATTTGTTATGTAACGGCATTTTCTTAAACATAAAAGAACAAATTCTTATGTCACTAGTGTCATTAATTGTTTTATCATTGTTTTTACTAGATGACCATTGTTTTTGTGATCATGGCTACTTGATAATTGCTAGTCTACAAGATTACCAAAAACATTTTATGGGCATTTTAAGGTAAACGGTTGCTTTTAGGTTTAAGAACTAAGAGTACATTATTTTTGTGCTTTTTAATTATTTGTGAGATAATAACCTAAAATTTCAAAAAATGTTACAGATAACGAAGTTAGAGTTAAAAAAAAGTTTTCAAAGATAGATAAAGTGCCTCTTACAGTCAAATCTAATATATGAAAATGCTTTTATTAGTGCAGTACATAATAGTAAGCATGCCAAGATTCAAATCGATATCTCTACATTTGTGGAAATTAATAAAAAAATAAGAAATAAAAAATTGAACTTCAAGGCCCTATAACTTCTTACTGAAGGGACTTTGTACTAAGGTATATTAGGTTTAATCAATTTATTATGACGTGAGGAATCTATGACTAATCGGTATCCCATTCTTTTTGGGACACCCTGTATGATAACTTTTAAACTTCAAATTTTTATCCTTTTAATCATTTGTCTTAATTTTATGAATAAAAGCAAACCATTTTGTCTAACATATTTTCAATAAAAATTCTCAAACCGGATTAAAAAAAATCACGATAACAGCTCGGCCTTGCCTGGTGTCATACCCTCACACCTGTAATCATACTTTGAAGGCCTGTCATTTGAAATAAAATAATGATTCAGCACAAAACACCTTTATAATGGTAGCACAAAATTGTCCGCGCAATTAGTGCGGCAACGTTCAGTAACATGAAAACAAACTCGCCGGTGCAATAAAAACTTTTATTCAAAAAATGGCAATTCTTACCAGTGACATTCGTACTGACTTATTGGCGATACTGTTGGGTCTGTTAGCAATAACAGCAGCCTACTTTCAATGGGCCTTCGGGTACTGGAAGCGAAAGGGGGTGGAAGCTCCCCTAACAGCGTTTCCTCTGGGCAACGCAAAAAATATTATGTTGCAAAAGCAGGCCATTAGCGAAGAATTCAAAGTGGTTTACAAACAGTTCAAAGCCAAAAACCTACGTTACGGCGGTTTTTATTTTCTATCCAAACCTATCTTGGTCGTCCTGGACCCAGAGTTGATCAAAGCCATGATGACCAAGGATTTTCAACACTTCACCGATCATTCAAATTATTTGAACGAGGAGAATGACCCCTTGAGCGGGCACCTGTTCGGCTTGAAAGGAGACAAGTGGAAGAACCTCAGGGCTAAACTGACCCCTACTTTTACATCTGGAAAGATGAAGATGATGTTTCAGACTTTGCTAGATTGCTCGGACGAACTGATAGTTATAATGGACAAAGTGGCTAAGGAGGACGCCCCTGTGGACATTAAAGATGTGGTTGCTAGGTTTACAACGGATATAATAGGGTCTTGTGCGTTTGGACTCGACTGCAACAGCCTTGGCAACCCCAATTCCGAGTTTAGAGAATATGGTAAAAAGGTATTCGATGTTGGATTTATACAGGCAATCAAGATCTTCTGTTCGCTCTGTATTCCTGAGCTTCTGGACTTGTTTAAGGTTTCAGTAACTGGGTCAGATGTGACTAAGTTTTTCATGAAAGTTGTCGAAGAGACGGTCGACTACAGGGAAAAGAATAACGTAGTCAGAAAGGACTTTATGCACCTATTGATTCAGTTAAAGAACAACATTAACGTCACTGAAGATGGACTTGGAGATTTTAATTGCGTTAACGATAAGAACAATTCTGCTGGAAACTCTCTAAGCATGACCGAACTAGCTGCACAAGCGTTTGTCTTCTTTTTAGCTGGATTTGAGACTTCTTCGACGACACTTACTTTTTGCTTTTTCGAACTGGTGAGTAACCTAGCAATTCAGGATAAACTCAGGCAGGAAATTAATGACGTTCTGGACAAATACGGCGGCAAAATTACGTACGATGCGCTAATGGATATGACCTACATGGATAAATGCATCAATGGTATTTTTTCATGTTTTTATTTGATAACTTAAAAATTCTATAATTTTAGAAACCCTTCGCAAGTACCCACCAGTACCGTTGTTGATTAGAGAATGCACCAAGTCATACAAAATTTCGGATTCTGATTTGGTTCTAGAACAAGGTACTGGAGTGTTTCTGCCAATTTCTGGGATCCAGCATGATCCTGAATATTATCCCTATCCTGACAAGTTCGACCCTGAGAGGTTTTCGCCAGAAAATAAAGCTAAACGCCACGCTTTTACTTGGCTGCCCTTTGGAGAAGGGCCTCGCGTATGTATTGGTAAGTGAACTGTCTGTTGCTTACTCCGTGGTATTGTCTCAAGATTTTTGAAGGTCGTTGGAGCTATTGTTGATTTTAATCGGGAGTAAATTGGTGTCGTTTCAAATTAGGATTTTTTTCAATCTAAAAACGATTTTATATGTATGATTTTTTTTTCTGTGCGGTTATTCCTCCCACAGATTAACTGTTGTGCACGACAAGCAACGCTTACCACTAATTCAATATTGATGATAAACATTAACTTGTAATTAGGAACAATCATATAACAAACACAAACATTTTTCGATTATAGGGAAACTAATTTTGGCGACTTCATTCTCCAAATAATTGATTTAATACGTTGTTTGCAGGTCTACGTTTTGGCATTATGCAAACTAAAGTCGCGCTCACGATCCTGTTGAAGAACTATAGCTTTAGCCTCGATTCCAAAACCACAGTGCCCTTGGTTATAGATCCAAAATGCTTCATTATGAGTGTTAAGGGAGGAGTTTGGCTGAATGTTAAGAAGGTTGCCAAATAATTGTAGATATTAAGATGAATTGTAGATTTTTATTGCTGTGATCTAAATAAAATGGAGATGGACTGCAATAAACAATTTGGCAGTTGTAATTCATCTTTAAGCTGAAAAACTGCAGGTGCAGCTTGAAAAGAAATTATTACCAAATGTATGTGTGTACCAAAAAACAATTCAAATAGAAGAGTAGTTTAACTTCACATCATTATTAGTAAGGGCTACCTTTTTTCATATAAAAAATATTGTGCTGCCATCGATTTTTTTCGTAGTCTGGAAGTAATGGGTGAATTAATAGGGAGGTCTCAAATAATTTAATGTATGCATTTTATGCCTCAAAATTGTAAAGACACCTCCCCACAACCCATCGGTGAAAGAATTTTTAATAAGTATAAATTTTTGAAGCGCGCAATGAAACGTTTTCTAATTGTCTTGGCGTCAGCTACTCTCTATTAACTCGTATAAGGAATTACACATAATATACCTTGCATAGAGGTCCAGATGTTTTGTGATTTTATGGCGTCTAGGTCTAATTTTCCCTGCGAGGCTCTGCGACGTTTTTAACCTACTGTCACTTTTTTATTTAATAAGTTATCAAAATGCGCCTTTAGTTATTTTTCCAATACAGCTTTGGAATGCATATTGTCAAAGCATCTTTCATATTGTCAGTTTGCTGCCAAGAAAATAATTGGCTATTGTAATGGTGCTTTCCTGTCTACACGTTACGCTCTGCGGCAGCCTAGCGCAACAGAATTTTTTTAGCGGAATTGTATTTATTTGCCTAAGTGTGGTTGATATACATGCCTAGACGTAAGGGCATACCTTACACATGTATCAAAAAGAGTATATTATTGTATATATTCATTTCAAAAAGGATCAGAAGGCACATGCAAATCAGTTTATTGTCTTTTGTTTCTTGACTCTTTTATTTAAGCCGTGGGTATGACACAGCTACAAACATTGGTCTGCTTTTAAGACTAGGGTGCACCGGCAATGAAGCATAATCATCCCTCCTCGGACGCGACGGTTAAGTCCGTTCTCAAATTCGAAAGGAAGGGGGTGGCACGGGAAACAATATTACTGTACCCTTCTAAATTGGATATAGTTCCTACATCCGTTTTATATCCATAGTCTGACCATAGCCGAAATTTAAGTGTGACTTCGGAACCAAAATAAAGGTCTATCTTATTTTATCGACAACTATATTAACCAATCTTTTGGAATAACAGGCGTAACTGTAACTGGGTAATCTATACATATACAGTGTGTACATAAAGTAAGGAATAAATTCATTATCTAGAAAAGGGAAAGCTTTTTTGGGAAAAATCCTCAGACATGTCAATCTTTGTTTTAAGATGCGCATCTCTTGACGTTCTAGTCTCATTGGTGACATCATTACTGTTCCGGATATGACGTCATCGAAATTTTTTTCAAATGGCAACCTTTATTTTTGACAGCGCCATTTGAAAGAGCATATTTTTCTGCACACAACACATCAAAAGTTTTGTCATGTTACATAAGGAAATTTTCGATAAAATTAATGTTATAGTGATTTAAAATTAATTTATTTTATTCAGTTAATTGAACAAACTAATTAATTCAGGGGACTCTAAAACGTGAAGATCTGTTGAAAACTCAATTTGTAATTTTGAGGTGAATCCAATGCTTCCTTTATCGTAAAAGGAAGTAAAAAACATACGTTTTGTATTGACAGCCATGAAAAGTCATAGTGACAATTTGGAAAGTACCGAAAGATCAAATGTTATACGTTTGGCAGTACTGAAGTGTATTGTCAGTCTATGTCAAATTCGAGAGGTTAATAGGTTAAGTTTTGTTTGTTATTTGACACAGATTGACGCAAAACTTAACGTACAAATTTCGAATTTGGCATAGCTTGACAGTGCTACCAACACTGCAGTAGTAAGTGACATGGTTTTATCCCACTAATGAAATAAAGTAATTTCATTATTCCACTAGTAGATAAAGTGGTACTTTAGACGGTTCATAAGTGTGGATAAAACTTCAATTATAAGGTGATTGTGGATAAAATGTCTTTTTTGCTATAATAAAAAGAGTGTTTTTTATGACTTAGAAAGAGACCTTTACAAAGCTAGGAAGGACTTCAGTTTCAACACTTAATTAATTAGTTTGTTCAATTAACTGAATAAAATAAATTAATTAAAATTAATTAAATCGTTATAACATTAATTTTCTCGAAAATTTCCTTATGTAACATGACAAAGATTTTGATGTGCTGTATGCAAAAAAATATGCTCTTTCAAATGGCGCTGTCAAAAATAGAGGTTGCCATTTGAAAAAAATGTCGATGACGTCACATCCGGAACAGTAATGATGTCACCAATGGGAATAGAACGTCAAAAGATGCGCATCTTAAAACAAAGGTTGACGTGTCCGAGGATTTTTCCGAAAACCTTTTTCTTTTCTAGATAATGAATTTATTCCATACTTTATGTTCACACTGTATAAAGGAAAGTCACAAACCTGACTAATCAACGCAGAGCCGCAACTACTGGTACTACGAAGTTGAGATTTGGGTGAAAAGTTCAATTTGTTACGTAAGGTAGTGCTAAGAAGGGATTCCTTGAAATTCTACCCCTTAGGGGGTGAAAAGGGGTAAAATGCGTTTTTACGAATTCCTCAATATCTCTTACACCCCATGAGATATCGACATGGTGTTTACTTCCAAAGATTTTTAGTGCAAATGCCTAGAAACGTATTTCAGGATTTTTCTCTAATCTATCCCTAAAGGTGCAAATATGGATTCGGGGTGAATTAAAGAAGCCTTCGTATCTCCAATGTTTCTTGAGTTAGAACATTCTTTTTTGGCATAGAAATGTATTTTTAAAATATCTAGAAAAGGGTTCAAGGATTATTTTAAAATTTACCTCTAAGGGTGTGAAAGGGGGTAAACTGTTTTCACGAATTCCTCAATATCACTTACACCCGATGAGATATCGACTTGGTGTTTACTTGCAAAGATTTTTAATGCAAATTCCTAGAAACGTATTTCAGGATTTTTCTCTAATCTACCCCTAAAGGTGCAAATATGGATTCGGGGTGGTTTCTTGAGTTAGAACATTCTTTTTTGGCATAGAAATGTATTTTTACAATATCTAGAAAGGTGTTTAAGGATTTTTTAAAATTTACCCCTAAGGAGGTGAAAGGGGGTAAACTGTGTTTTCACGAATTCGTCAATATCTCTTACCCGATAAGATATAGACTTGGTGTTTGCTTGCATAGGTATCCAAGGCAAATATCTAACACTAAATTTCAGGATTTTGCCCTAATAAACCCTTAAAGGTGCCAATCTGCATTCGGGGTGAACTATAGAACCCATTGTATCTCCTGTTTTTTTTGAGTTAGAGCATTCTTTTTTGTCATATAGATGTGTTTTTCAAATCTTTAGAAAGAAGTTTTAGGGTTTTTTTTTAAATTTCAGCCCTAAAGCGATAAAAAAGGAAAACTGAAAAGGGGTAGGGGGTTAAAATTATTCATCTTTTCTCCTCTGGGTTTATTTCAAGATAAAATGGAATGAATGAATTTTTAAAAATTTTACCTCTAAGGGGTGAAAAGGGGTAAACTGTGTTTTCGCGAATTTTTCAATATCTCTTAGAATAAAATAGAAAAGTTTCTGAAATTCCATCCCCACGTGGTGGAAACGGGTATCTTGCTATTATTTATGAATACAATATTTAATAAGTACATATATTTTTGATTTTATCTCATTGTTACACTAAAACTATAGTTTTATCAATCTATACAATTACATACACATTTCCAGGGTGTACGTGAAAAATACAAGAGTTAAGGAGAACTTTTTAGAGAAGAATAGTGTTTCCTATTTACCTACAATATTGTTTTGCAGCCTTTGTTAGTTTAGTGTATTGAGTGAGGGGGAGGGGGGACCCCAGAATTCATTTAAGATTTAGAAGAAGAAACAAAAATTTGTAGTCCGTACGAAGAACGGGCATCTTGCTAGTATCTTAATAAGATTCTTACTGAAAATTAAAACAACATACAGATACCATTTACAAAATTGATTGACCTTAAATTCTGTGATTTAAATATTATGCTGTTTGTTACAGCACGAAAACGTTGTTACTAGTGCTTACAATACCGGGATTCCGGGATCCCGAATACCGGGATCCCGGACGAATTTTGCCCGGTATTGAAAACCGGTTTTGATGTTAAAAATACCGGTATTTCGGTATTAACATATTATAAACTTTTGACGTCTGATGCATTTTTAAAATTTTTGATGGGGGTTCTTTTCCAACAAAAATATCTAATAGCTTTAGAATTGGTAGATGCTTTAAAATTTGGCATCTTACAGATTTGTCATAGATACTTCGGTACCTACAATGGGGCTCGCAACATGATACAAAGATGTTATTTTAACGTATATATAAAGTTACACTCACGAAAAATATACGTTTGACTAAATGGCTTTTACATGCAAATTTAGAAAAAGAAACGACACTTACATATATACAAGAAGAATTCTGCTCGGCATCTAATACTAAAACTATCTTAGAATCTGAGAGAATCTTAGAGAAAACTGCAAGCAGCAATAGAGAAAACACTTACAAATGCGCCTACGATTAAAAAATAACGAAATTTTAGCAAAAAATGAAAGATGAGATCAC
This sequence comes from Agriotes lineatus, assembly GCA_940337035.1. Classification (NCBI taxonomy): domain Eukaryota; kingdom Metazoa; phylum Arthropoda; class Insecta; order Coleoptera; family Elateridae; genus Agriotes; species Agriotes lineatus. The sequence goes on from CALNHX010006248.1 coordinate 25,904, forward strand.
GCTTTTTGAAAAAAAAACTAAAACAAAAAAGACGTATTTAAAAAAGGCATGCGATTACTTATTGGCCATTGCAGTGACAAATATGAAGTCAGAAAGGGCATTTTCTATGGGCGGTCAAATCTGCAAAAAAAATCGTACCTCCCTTAATGATAAACCTATGAATTCTTTGTGCTTCTTGAGAGCCCATTTAAATAAAGAAAATTCATATTTTATGAACAATTTCAATTTATCTGTTAGTCGGTCTATTAGTTACACATAAAAATACTTAATTTTGTTAGATATATAGAATTTATTATTTGTTATATTTTTCATCTACTTTATCTACTTATAAAGAAAAAAAAACATTTTGTAGTCAACGTCAATTTTAAAAATAAATTTTTACTGGTTTTTTATATTATTTTTAGACATGTCATTACTTGGTAAAAATTTAATAGTAATACCGGTGTTAATACCGGTATCCCGGTATTAAAAATCTAGAATACCGAATACTGGTATTAAGACTTTGGCCCGGTATTATAAGCACTAGTTACTACATGAATTTCAGATCCAAAATACTCAACCGTCAGTTACCCGATAAATCGACACAAATCGGAAAATTCTCGGATCCGTCGACTCAATTATGTTATAATGGGCTGTAACAAAAGTTGCTGACTAACACTCAGAAGGAGAAAAGGAGGTTCATTATCACCTTAATTAGGGCAACAAGCCGGTAAACGAAATAAAGATGTTCAGAGACCACCACGTTTAGATCGGTAAATCTGCTCACTTAAAAGTGGAAATATGAACGGACCTTTAAATATGTTTGCAGGGCTCAATTCCATCCAGCGTGCAGCATCGGTGAACTTACCTTACATGTATTCCTTCAGTTTTCCCAAAAACTACTTACAAAAGAGAACTACACCTATTACTAAATTTGCAGGCAACATGAGGTATACGCAATAAGAACGCACGACTAATTTAGAATGAAATGTATTGATTGTAAAAAAAGACAAAATCGTTTTACAAACATCAAATTAAATACAAATGGTTAGTAATGCTTTGAAATTAATAGTATCGAGACAGTTGGACATAAACAGAATCCGCATACGACATTAAAAACAGTAATCGTTAAATATACAACAAAAGCTATATAATTTGCTTTAACATCGTTCCGTTGTGAAAAGTCTAAAAATAGCGACGCTGCCAACTAAAGGTACGTCACGCATGCATAATTTAAATTTAGCCCAACTGTCGTAGTACTATCGAAAATGGCGCATCACTGAACGGATTGAGATTCACTCTAAAATTTAAGAACACAATACCTGATTTGGAGTTTTCGGGAGCCGTTGCATGATTATCCAGCGCTACGTGAAACCCCAAGAAAAATTTGCCGAAAGCGTAAGTTTGAGATCTGCCAACGTCCGATATGGGTCACACCGCTGCCATATTTCCTTTTCTTCCCTCGGATGGTTCCTCAACGACACGACACCAAAAAGCACCCACAACGCAACATCAGAAAATGGCACTTAATCCAATTTCAGTGATAATAAAGAGAAGCACTTCAACGAAAGCACTTCGGCGACCTGCGGGCGTTGCGGAGAGGCGAGTTTGGAAAAATCACTTGTTGACTCTCTTAGAACGGGAAGCCGAATGTCGCGAGACTCGAACTGCACAAGAGGGAACCGCAGGAATACAGGCTTGCCCTCTCCCTCTATCTCTCTCTCTCTCTCACTCTCTGTCTCTCTCTCTCTCATACAGAAACATACGGGTTGTGTCAATTATACGGCAAGCAACCATATGTGAATTTGAATAAAACATTGCCTACGATATGATGAAATAAACCGGAAGAAGTCAGTATAGGAAATAAAATGGGCTGAATTTTGAAACATAGCTAAACTATCAATTTTGACCTAGAAGAAGCGGAAAAAATACTAGTACTTGGAAATACAAAAGCGGAAAAGTGCTAATTTCAAAAATTGTCCTTACATGTCCCACCGACGAAAGTGTTTCGTCAGTTTCTTTATTCACAATTTATCCATCTTCTTGGTTTGGTACTAGAACATCTAAAACTAATACTCTTGTTTCCTTGTTTAGAATCAATTCCAGAGGAAAATACAATGTGGGCAGGTCATCGCATTTCAGTTTCTTTTACCATCTTTCTTCTATATTGTCAACATGTGTTTTAACTAATCTGGCTGGATCGTTGGCTAACCGATCTGTTCGTTATACATTTTTATCCACATTTGCCTTCTACTTTCGTTTCTTGGTAGTCGTGCATGAAAAAAAAGTTGTTCTGATCTAATAGTATAACCATAAGCGGAACAACCGACCATATCTAAATTGATATTGGTATTAACTAATATACAGGGTGTTACAGGTATGAATAGAAACAATTTGGTGGCTAGCAGATTACCATGTAATGAACAAAAAATTCTTATAACAGAAACTTCTACTCTTTATAATTATTGAGAAACAGTAAGATAAAGTTGATGGTTTTAAGTTTGAGAACCGCTGACACTGAGTATCTACAGACATTGAAACACAGTTTTTATTAAATTTTAATAGTGAACTGTGGTAAACAATACTTCCTCCAATAACAACTAAAATATAGTCAAGTAACATAAAATTTCATGCATTGTCGACAACGTCTTTCGGGTCCGCTAGTTTTAAATAAAATTATTGTCTATGGCATATTGCTGCGTTAACCACTCACAAAATTCAGCCCTCTCAGGGTAGTCTGCTGTAGATAAATCTTAAACTGGTGTAACATGAAATGGATAAATGATGGTGCAGAAGTCTCTAAACAAACAAATGAGATAGGTTTAAGCTGTTGCTAATTTGTCGAGTACTCACAGAGGGATCGTCTTTAACATGCTCTAAATTTTTTTGTTTATGAATAAAATCCGGCTAAACTGCAGAATCCGGGAAAATTTCCCTCCTTTTACTTGCTTCCCCTATAATTTTGGCTATGGTTACTAGAGAAACATGGTTAATAATCCGACATAATAATTTGCTTTGCTTGACGCCACTTTGAGAGAGAACCCGTGGGCCGAATTGGCTGATTTTGGTGTCAATCGACTCAGGACGACGCAAGAAAGCCAGTAGTAGGGTTTTAAAATTTTTATAGAGACTTCTTTATGTGGATTTTCTAACCTCAAAATTATCTCGACACACAAAATGGATCACTCTTGTACAAATGATTATTTCGCGCCCAATTTGAGTGCAAAACGCTAGTAATTAAAATTATCAGTAGCAGAGGAATGTGCCCCGGAATCTGCAGTTTTCCCATAAATCCTTTGGGGGTCCACGATTCTCTATTTTTGGTTGTAACTGATCCGCTTCTCGCATTCGCTTAACAACATTAGTAAAACTTACTGTACATTTGGTAATCGACGATCAAGAAATTGTTCAGCATACTGCTGGCTTTACAGCATTAGCACTTAAATCATGGAGCAGGACTATATCGGGGTATTCGTTGATGGTATACATTATTAAACACAAAAATTGACCAAATCTGACAGTTTCACCAAATAGACTTTATATGTATATATCAGATTTGTAATGTGTCTGTCTTAAAATAAGCACACTAATAGTATATTATGATACGAGTTTTATAAGAAGCATTTTGTAGCACGCACAGGTTTAGGGTACGACGAGCGAAGCGAGGAGTGCCCTAATGGAATAAGTGAAACAAAATGCCTTATATAAACGAGGTATCATATAGTATTTTATCTACTTCGTCACTTTTTTAAACAAAAATTACTCTGTTGTTAGTATTTTTATTATAGCATCGCTTTCTGTCTATTACGATCCGCAAACGAGTATTATAATAATTTCAGTAAGAACGCATAGTAGATAATAGTATATTATACAAAGAAGTAAAGTTTTACTAAACGAATATAGCTTGATTGAGTACGAGCGAGCGAAGCGAGCGAGTAATTTAAAAAGCTATATAAGTTTAGTAAAACTACTTTTCTTACGAAGTGTGTATACTATTTTTTCGAATTTCGTATTAGTATTTATAAACAAACATTTATATAATAGCATTATACCACATGTCCATTAAAAAAAGCGGCTGTGGAAATTTCAACGTATGAATAATATGTTGGTGGCACTGTAAGTCTATGAAACATTCGAGATTAGCAGGTTAGGTTTTCCGTCAGTTTTGACACAAACTGACGCAAAACTTAACCTGCTAACCTCGAATTTGACAGTGACATTACCATATAGTAAAGTGACATTTCTATGCACTAAAGTGCCGCTTTATTAATCGATTTTGCATTTAGTAAAATAGCACATTATACAAAATGCAAAAAACAAAATTATTAATGCATATTAATTTACGGTGTTCAAACAACCAATCCTTCAACTTTGACTTGTATCTAAAGAATTAGAAGTATTAGAAGTTGTGCTTCTGATTATTATGGCTCATGAATTGAAAGGAAATGTCTTTCCATCATTGCACGTTCATATATAATAAATACAAGGTATAAATTATATATATAAAACTGATATGTTGTGTATTAAATTGTACCCTGTTCACAGCAATATCTACGTTATTTCATATTTATGACAAACTACAGACTGTAAGTATAGAAATAGTGCACTTTTTACTTCCTTTTACAATAAAGGAAGTATTGGATTCACCCCAAAAATTCGAAATTGAGTTTTCAACAGATCTTCACGTTTTAGAGTCCCCTGATCCCAAAAAACATATTTTTTTTCATTGGTCTGTCTGTCTGTGTGTCTGTCTGTCTGTCTGTCTGTGAACAGAATATCTCAAAAACGGAAAGAGGTGTGGCGTTGAAACTTCATATATAAGTTTTGTGTACTATGTAGATGCGTCAACAAGCTTTTGAAGAAAATCACATAACCGGAAGTAGGTGTTTACTCTTGTGATTTTTCAGTTTTTTTCGATTTTTTCAAAAACGGCTCTAACGATTTTTTTTAAACTTTACATTTTTATTACATTTTTAATGTGTATTGATGTGAGATAGGTGATTTTCCAGTTGAATACTTCTAAAATCGGATTCTTTTGTTTTTTTTTCTATTTTTCTTTATTAACTCCTATTTTAAATAGAACACCCGGTATATTATTACATTTTTAAATTCAGCTTAAAATTCTAGAGAAAATTTGTCTCTTCACCTAACACTCTATTTTGCACCGTTTTTGTAGAATTTGTAATTTTTTTAAATTTTTGACAAATGCTTAAAAATTTAAAATTAAATTTTTGGCCAATTATAAGATCACTGTAAAAGAAAGTTGTGTGCGTGTACCACTCCAGATTTTTAATTAGATAATCACTAATATACAGTATACAATGTGAATTAGCAGTAACAAGCAAACTGCGCGCTACGCGCACGTGAAATAGGATACGCGAAAGATCAAGCTCCGATCCGAGCGATAAAATAAGAAAAACAAATCCTTAATAAATATAAACATCTGTGAAGCCGGAACGTGAGATTTTATTTTGTGCCACAGACACGCAGACACACATTAAGGAAAATTATATTATAGATGTGGTAATTTAAGCTGGCGGTAAAATAAAGGTCAGACAAATACAATTTATTTACTAGCGACATGATATTGCTCAGTTTCGTAACAGATACAAAACCTACTTATAACTAGGGCGCGGATTTTAGGCAGTTAAACAAGTTAAAATAGGCTGCTTATTCAGGCCACAAAAATGCCAGGTTTTGGCACTTAAAACCTCAAGTAAGCTATTTAGGCTGCATGGCCTAAATTAGGCAAAGAATAAAGTTTTGATTTTCTGAACTTAAAACGATTTTCGGATGTTTTCTAGGATCTACAGAAATATTTAGGAAATCACAAACTTTAGTTAGTAATTTTATATATAACACGACTCGGTCCCGTGGCCTCGTTGGAGGGCGGGCGAGGGTTAAGCAAAATGGCTTCCGGCGACTGGTGTTTTTGCCCTGGTAACTCAGTCGGCCAATGGTGCTTTCCCCGGTAGGCGGGGCAGACCTCAGAGTGAGAGCAAGACAGAGAGAGAGAGAGAGAGAGAGTGTTACGTGTAATTTTACATTTAGATACAGTTAAGGATTGTTTGGATAATTTCTTAGCTTAAATGCATTCATATAGTTAGATTCACCTGCATACGTTAGGTGTAGCTTTGGTTGCATACTCATTTTTGCAAAATCCTTGATTTTTAGGGAATTTTGAGTAACAATTTTGAAAATTGTTTTGATAGTACGATTTCCGGCGACCATTTTTAAGTTTTCCTTTTTGGAGCTGCATGTGATCTTTGGAAATTTTCACTTAAGTGGATTACATAGTTTCCATGTTTCTTTGAGGAATCTGCCATCCAGAAATAGGAAATGGGTGTTATATTGCTAAAATGAATCCGATTGTATTGGGATAAATATATATTTCTGCAATTTACTTACTCGAGGCCGCATTACAACTCTGGTATGTTAATTTATGGTTGCCGTAGAACATTTTTCGATAACGTCTCGTATTTAGGCCTCCTCGTCCTAGTTTGGCCTCCTCGTCCTAGTTTGCTGTATCGTTCTCCGATTTTTCGGGATCCATTATGCCTGTGGCATTGGTGTTGCTTGGCTAAGGCACCTGGAGCAACAATTCCGTTCCAATCCGAGCCCCTCAGCACATGTGATAGTTCGCATGCAAGGCTTCTCCCCATGGTGACTGCACTCGACTACGCTTCTCACCCGCAAAGTTAGATGAAGCCCTGACTCTTTGGAGGTTATTCAAGCTGGTGGACATCTTAATAGCTATCCCCCATAGCTGTTGATGTAGCGATCCTTCTGTGCACGATCCAGGTATCTACAACACCTAGTGTTATATACCTTTTGGTGCTTATTGAACTGAAACTATCGTTCGTTATGGCACTATGATCTTTACTTTATGTATTGTACTTACCTAGGCATATGCTAGCGAAATTCATGCCGTTTTACATGCGGAATATTGTATAGCTTCGTTGTACATCACGTGCAATTACTTTTGTAGAATAGGATGTCATTCTATGCATTTAATATCTTCACGTTTGGTAGTACTGCTTTGGTTGCATTCAAGTGTTCAAGTACTTGTCAGTTTTTCAAAATTTAAACCATTATTGGCGGAGGTCTCCGGGAGCATTAATTTGACATTTCACATAATATGAGCACCGTAAATACACCATTTTATGTGTATTAGCACTCCCCTAGGCGAAATGGTACCAATTCGAAGAGGTTCGCGACTAGATAGAGTATTTACCTGATTAACCAAGTGATTTAGAACTTACTATTCTCCCGCATTCCGGTATCGCTGTTTTTAATTATATTTAAGTCACTATCGTAGTTGATACACGGGTACTCGAACGAATTGCGATTATCGTAGTTACATTTTCGACTTTATTCATATAAAATCTTGTACATTACATACCACTAAGATTACATTTACAAACTATTCCATTTAATCACAGAATTGTGTTGCCTTTTCCAAGTATGACACAGAATTTCGAAGGTGTACAAACTGTAAATAAATAACTAGGTTATTTCGAGTCTTGGTGTTTTCTATCTTTTATTATTTTTTTTTTGTGAAACAGCTAGTGGTTTAGGAATTTACACGGCCACCTGTAGGTTTTCTGGTTTGGACCGTCTCAAACCAGTGGCGCTTCCGGACAACCCACCCCATCCTGCTCAGGACCTAGCTTGGCAAACGTTTGCTACACGACCAGACGATTCCTGTACCACCCTGCTGTGAAGTATTTATAATTTCTGTTTTTACGTGCAAATAAATTCCCATGTGTAGCAAATGTAATAAGAGACACAAATTTATTTACAAAGTTCTTTTTAAGTTCTTTATTCAGTATTTACACCTATATACAAAAGAGGGCGATCGGACGCCTGGACGGCTCTCCCGTTAGCGGGGCGGGAGGGGGCGCCGAGGGTGGCGGGGGGCCTGGTGCTTGTGGCGGCACCGAGGACTCGGCGTTCGGGCTCGGGGCCTGCTTGAACCGGACGGCGGCGGGTGGTAACTCCGGGGCGGTGGCGACGGGCATCGGCGCTGTGGAGGGCGCGGCGCTGGGCGGCGAGGCCGATCCGGGGCTGAGCGCTTCTCGCGACGAGGGGGCGGTGCCGGGGAGTGGCAGCGCGTTTCGGAGCGGCGGCGTCCTTTCGACCGAAGGCGTTGTCCGCGGCGGCTGCCGGGGATGAGCCGGGGCTGTTGGCTCAGGGGTGCTAGCGGGCGCCGGAGCGCGCACGCGTGGCGCCTGGGGTCCCGGGGGGAGGACCGGAGGTTGCTTCCTGGGTGGCGGCGCGGGGGCAGGTCCACCTCTTGGAGTGTCCAGGGTATGGGGGCGGCGGCGCTTCGGAAAACGGCGTTCCACAGCTGCTCGAACTCGTGTCGCTCGAAGGGCTCGGGGTGGAGGTGTAGTTCCCACTCCGGCACTGGAGAGTGGTGGCGGCCTTCGTCGCCGGGGGCGGGGGTCCGCGGGTGGCTACGGTCGGTCGGAGCGGAGGGCGGGTCCACCGCCGGGCTGGGGATGGAGGCGCGGCCTGGCGTCCGGGGCCGGTGTCCCTGAGGTGCTCCGTGAGGACTGGCTGCTTTGGGGGTGGCGGGCGACGTGGGCCCAAACAGACTGTCGAACAAGGCCTTCAACCTAAGGAGGGGCAAGGAAGGACAAACAAATTAACACAAAAAAAACAAAACAAAACGAGACAACAAAACCAAACACATCAATTAAACACTGGAAGGTGCGTTGTGGCGGCCTGCTTACGTCATCCTCTGTCCATATGGCACTTGCTGGCTAATCGGCTATGTCCCGAGGACACTTAGCCTTTAGTCCGCACAAGGGTGCGTGTTAAAGGAAGTGTTTTGGAACTGGTGATTCGGCTAAGTCCCGCTGACACTTAGCCTTTAGTCCGCACGAGGGTGCGTGTTAAAGGAAAGTGTGTGGAACTGGTGATTTGGCTAAGTCCCGCTGACACTTAGCCTTTAGTCCGCACGAGGTGCGTGTTAAAGGAAAGCGTGTGGAACTCGTGATTCGGCTAAGTCCCGCTGACACTTAGCCTTTAGTCCGCACGAGGGTGCGTGTTAGCCTTTAGTCCGCACGAGGGTGCGTGTTAAAGGAAAGTGTTTTGAACTCGATGTTGATGGCTGGACTGATGGCTGGAACTCTTCTTTTCCTCAAGAAACACCGGGGTTTATAAGGGCCTGGCCGGCTTTGTCTGCCGCACCCTTGCTCGTGATTCGCTGAACGGTAGTGGGGACGCTTGCAGATTTGATATAATTTGCATCCGCGGCTCGGATCTCCGCGGCGCGAAGTGCTACCTTGATGAAAATCTCTGCATCGTTTTCGTCTTGGAAAAACTCGCATTTTGAGCCTGTATTTCATATGTTTTGCTCGTCTAATAATAAAGCTGCGATTTGTAATCTCTTGGATGGGATTATTTACGTCGGGGCCGAGCTCTGAGTTTTTTTCCTACGCCGCGGCGCGAAGTTCCCTTGCGTTGAAACCAAGCGTACGGTTTTTGTCTAAAACCAACTTGAATTTTGAGTCCTTACTCGGCCAGTTTCGCTTGCAATTTGGGTTCTTATTCTCGATTAAACTTATCCTACACTAACATTCATATGCTTGCTGCGCGAGCTTTTTCTTTTGCAGAAGCGGCGATCGGTGAACTGCTCTGCGTTCGCGTTCGTTGTCTCGCCTTCGCACTAGTTCCGTGATTTGTGTGTTTCTAATTTAATTAGCCCTCGCGATATATATTCCTATTGTCTTCTTGACCGCGGCTTGAACTCGGCTCTTTCCTAGCCTTGCCGGCGCCTCGGTGCTGTAAATGTTTCCGTTGTATCGGCATATTTAACTGTTTGTAAAAGGTCCCGAAAGCCTTTTATGGCTTTTGTTATGGCAGTGTTGGATCGTGTACCGATGTGCGTTTCTGGGGTTTGTTTCTTCGGCGGCGCGTACTGGGCTGATGCGTGAATTTCCCCGCATTCAAATCTTGCTCTTCCGCGCTTCCTAACCGAAACAAAAGCGCCTATCGGTGTATAATCACGATTTCTGCACTTGTCGCGGCAGCTTCCGCGCGGTGGGCCCGTTTACAGCCGGCGTTTTCGCTGTTGTCTAACTGTCGTCTTAGCTTTGATGTATTTATGAGGGTTTTAGCGCTCGAGACGGCCGTGAGAACTGCTTACGCGGTTTAGGCTCTGCAGCTGTGCATAGCGTTCTTTTGGGCTCGCGATGTATTTATTAATTTTTGTTTTTGTTCTTGATTCTGATTGCGTGGCGAGGGCGTACCATACGTACATATGATGGCGGAGGCCCTTGCGTGCCTCTGGATCATATCATATAATACACGAGTTAAAGTACCTACGTTAGTGTAGCATTTGGCAATATAATTCTTTCTTAATGTTGATTCAACCGGCATTTTTTTCTATGGCGTTTTTCCAGGAAGTCTCTTAAATGATCGTTTTTTAACTTATTCAAAGGTATGTTGGCAGTAAGAAAAACAAAGCACATATCCAAGGCAATGCTCAATCCAAGAAAAAAAAGCGGGCTGCGAGATTCGGGATTGAGCAGATTTGAGGTTAGGTTTTAGATTGGTGGCATAGATAAAGAAAGCGTCTTTGTGTAGTTCGGGGTTTCCCGGACGTTATGAACTATGGTCACATGGTTATGCATTCGTTTCAAACGTTCTATCCTTTTTTATTAGACAAAATAGGTGTATTGCGGCGTCTTCTAGCGTTTCAGGCAAATAGTGTTCTACGGCGCCGGTTTTACCAATACAGTGCGCACGGCATGATTGGCGGATCGGAATGTCGGGATTGATGACAAATAACGGCATCGATAGGGTTCGTTCAGAAACTTCGCTCGGGCGTTGTGGTCACGCAGAAACTCTTGTAAAGCTTCACTCAAAACCGTTCATAAACGCAGTCTAGCAAAATAATACTTAAAAGCTCACGTTCATGGACTTTATTTCAAAAATTCTTCAGGTTTGGACAGGACTTTGAGATAAAAAGAAGTCACATCGCTCAAACAAAAAGCACTCTCATGAAAGTGGCCAAGGTTTCTGAACCAATAAATTCGAAAAACAAGCAAAGCCTATTTTAGGCAGTATAAAAAGTTACTTAGGCGTTTATTTCACCTTTTAGGCATTTAAGCTTTAATACATATCCATTAAAAAACTAGTTTTTGTATGAAATAAATTTCTGTCGTAGTCCTATACACGGGCCTAGAAAATTACAATTAGGCAATTGCCCTAGAATCCGTGCTCTACTTATAACTCCCTAGGGATTTTTCAAATTATTTCTCCCTCAATCGCATGGTAACCATGCAACTACAAACAACGTCTTAGCAACCATACAATGAGGCAATCCTTAATGTTACTTACATATTCTTATTTTAAATGTTCTTCTGACATTTTGATATTTTATACAAGTTTTACTAATACGTTAGTAAATAGAATATTGTATGCACAATTGGAGATATGCGGTTGACTTACAGACCGAGGTTCTCTGGCCCGAGGACGGTAACCATATCAACCTCAGGGGGAAAACATATTCATATCTTTCTTAATGCATACTTATTTCTCCGTTGAATTCACCAAAAACTATGTAAAGCTGCTACTTGAAGTAAATTACCAACGCACGAACACAAAAATATAATATATACATTTCTAGGTAAACATTTGTTATCTAGAATAAAGTAATTAATTAGCCCAAGTTTAGGATTAGTTTGTGGGCGTCAGCGTTCTCTTACTATTCTTGAATAGTAAAGTGTGTTGCATAATTTCGATAAATATTTTGGAACTTCGTGCGGTGTATATTTAATTTAATTTACTGTTATTAAGTTTTTTAAAGAAATGTAAGCATCGTTGGACGTGTTCATGCACATCAAATAGCAATGGTTCCTACTTCATGGTGAAAAAAATGGAAAATTTTACTTAATAGCGCTTTGTTGGCTTTTAGTGTTCTATACAGGGTGCCCAACTTAAATGTAAGCAGCTTTAAGCAAGTGAGTATGCAACACAAATTATATTTCAATGGCGATTGTAATGTGTGTTGCATACTCACCTGCTTAAAGCTGCGTACATTTAAGTTGGGCACCCTGTATGCATAGAATAATTCATAATTCCAATTGCTACATTACTTTTTAAGATTTTCTATCATGGGGAATTTTTGCATTGTATTTATCCATTATAAGCACGATACTGCTCCTTCTTCTCCTATGTTTGAAGTTATAAAGTAATAAATAAAAGTCAAATAATTGCAGAAATATACCCATTACGGCTTGTGGTAAAGTTACTATACAATCCCGAACTGATGATGATTCGAACTGCTACAATTTGTCCACGTTTCCTAAACCAGTCCTGTATAAGCAGTGTAGGTGTTCTATATTTATACTTTTGTTTGTACTAAACCTTATAGAAAGATTCTAGTTATACAAATTTGGTGTGATACACGTATACAACTGATCTTATAATTAGTAAAAAAAAAGTTTTTAAATTTTTATACATTTGTCAAAAATTTTCAAAAATCACAAATTCTACAGAAACCGTACAAAATAAAATTAGTTGAAGTTATTTAAAAAAATGTACAGATATGCAACTGGAAAATCACCTGTCTCACATCAATACATATACATATTAAAAATATAATAAAAATCTAAAGTTTAAAAAAATCGTTAGAGCCGTTTTTGAAAAAATCGAAAAACACAACTGAAAAAACACAAGAGTAAACACCATACTTCCGGTTATGCGATTTTCTCCAAAAGCTTGCTGTCGCATCTAGATAGTACACAAAACTTTTATATGAAGTTTAAACGTCATACTTCTTTCCATTTTTGAGATATTTTATTCACAGACGCAGACACACACACACAGACAAACAGTAAGTAATTTCTTAATAATAAATTCACCTTCTAACAACACTTCTCCAAAATACTCCATTAACTAGCACCAAGAACCAACGGTCTCACCCTCAGAACTCTCCTTTCGTACTAACAGCTGGATGCAATCCAAATCAATTGATATACTATGTCATATGTAATTCTTCAATAAACTTAACTTAGTATTTTTCTCTATTTATTCTCCTTTGTAGATTACTCCTGCTTTTAGTTTAGTTTTTCACCATATACTTGCTATTTTCCTCCATTTTATATCTCATCTTCTTAAATTAAATTCCATTTCTATGTCACCACGCAAATTTAGTCTTAATATCAACCCTTCTTAATTTCCAAACACTTTCCTTTTAAAATAGGGTTTATTTCATACTTTGAAATTACACCAAATTAATTACAGCTTTACATTTTTCAAAACTTGTTATCTTTAACAGAAAAATAAACAAAGTTTTATTTTTTTAAGGTGCTCACCCTTTATATATTTGTATGAAATTGTACCGGTTTCATGCGAGGTAGATATATAATATGTATGCAAAATATCGTCTTCCTCCGACAAATAGTTTTTGAGCTATACTGCCAACAGACAGACAGACAGACAGACAGACGTAATTGAGAAAACCTCTTTTTCGTTATCTAGGAACCTTGAAACGTTTAGATCTGAAAAAATCTCGGAAGGTGATTTTTTCGTGATTACAATACTTCCTTCGTCTTTCAGACGAGGGAAGTAAAAAGCTGTTAGAAAAAACAAAACAAACTCGATATGTTTACATTTGTGAAAATTAACATAAATGCAAAATATAACTTCTACTCCTTAAAACCTTATACTGGATGGACTTTGTACTAAGGTATATTAGGTTTGATCAGTTTATTATAACCTACGGAATCTATGTCCAATCGGTGTCCCATTTCTTTTGAGATACCCTGTATATTAATTAGCAATTTATTTGGTGTTATAATGATTTTTAACTTCAATTTTTTTTCCTGCTAATCATTTGTCTCAATTTTTTCAAGAATCAAATAAATAAAAGAAGATAAATCAACCCAAAGCATGTCATAACATATTTTCACCTCAAACCGGATTAGAAATGAAAATCACGCTAACTTCTCCGCCTTGCCATGTGTGCGTCTAATCACAGTTTGAAAGCTTGTAATTTGAAATAAAAGAGTGATTCAGCACAAAACAGATATATAATGATAGCACAAAATTATCCGCGCAATTGTGCGGCAACGTCCAGCAACATGAAAACAAATTCGTCGGTGCAATAAAAGTTTTGTTCAAAAAATGGCAATATTAACCAGCGACATTCGTACTGACTTACTGGCGATACTGCTAGGTCTGTTAGCAGTAGTCGCCGCCTACTTCCAATGGGCCTTCGGGTACTGGAAGCGAAAGGGGGTGGAAGCTCCGCCAGCAGTGTTTCCTTTGGGCAACGCAAAAAATATTATGTTGCAAAAACTGTCGATAGGCGAAGAACTCCAAGAGGTTTATAAACAATTCAAAGCCAAAAACCTACGGTACTGCGGCTTTTACTTTCTTTCCAAACCCATCTTGGTCGTTCTGGCCCAGAGCTGATTAAGGCCATGATGACCAAGGATTTTCAGCACTTCACGGACCATTCAAATATTTGAACGAGGAAAATGACCCCTTGAGTGGACATCTGTTCGGCCTGAAGGGAGACAAGTGGAAGAATCTCAGGGCTAAACTCACCCTACATTTACATCTGGAAAGATGAGATGATGTTTCAGACTTTGCTAGATTGCTCGGACGAACTGATTGTTATAATGGACAAAGTGGCTAAGGAGGGCGCCCTGTGGACATTAAAGATGTGGTTGCTAGGTTTACACGGATATAATAGGGTCTTGTGCGTTTGGACTCGACTGCAACAGTCTGCGCAACCCGAATTCAGAATTAGAGAATATGGTAAAAAAGTATTCGATGTTGGATTTATACAGGCAATCAAGGGGTTCTGTTCGATGTGCATCCCTGAGCTTCTGGACTTGTTTAAGATTTCAGTAACTCAGCCAGATGTGACTAAGTTTTTCATGAAAGTTGTCGAAGACACTGTCGACTACAGGGAACAGAATAATGTAGTGAGAAAGGACTTTATGCACCTGCTGATTCAGTTAAAGAACAACATTAAGGTCACTGAAGACGGACATGGAGGTTTAAATGCGCTAACGATAAAAGTCTGCTGGACAATCTAAGCATGACCGAACTAGCTGCACAAGCGTTTGTCTTCTTTTTAGAGGATTCGAGACCTCTTCGACCACACTTACTTTTTGCTTTTTCGAACTGGTGAGTAACCTAGCAATTCAGGATAAACTCAGGCAGGAAATTAATGAAGTTCTGGACAAATACGGCGGTAAAATTACGTACGATGCTCTGATGGATATGACCTACATGGATAAATGCATAAATGGTATTTTTTCATGTTTTGAATTTGATAGTTTAAATATTCTATAATATTAGAAACCCTTCGCAAGTACCTCCGGTACCAGTGTTGAGTAGGAATGCACCAAGCCATACAAAATCCCAGATTCTGATTGGTTCTGGAACAAGGTACTGAGTGTTTCTGCCAATTTTAGGGATCCAGCACGATCCTGAACATTATCCAGATCCCGATACGTTCGACCTGAGAGATTTTCGCCAGAAAATAAAGCAAACGCCATGCTTTCACTTGGCTGCCCTTTGGAGAAGGGCCTCGTGCTTGTATTGGTAAGTGAACTGTGTTGCTCATTCCATTGCCAAAATTAATCAAACTTATATCTCAAAATGTGGAAGTTAAAATTAACATAGCTCGAGTCAGCTATTGTTAATTTCAATCGTGCTTAAATTAGGTTCGTTCCAAATTTAAATTTGTTCTATCTGAAATATGCTTTTAAATGTTTTTTTTTCTGCGCTAGTTATAATTCGTAGAAATACGCAGAAAAATTGCTGTGCATAAAAAGCCGTGCTACGACGTAATTCAACTTGATGATAAACATTAACCTGTAATTATGAACAATAATAAAACAAACACAAACATCCTGCAATACAGGGAAACCCTAATTATGCCGCTTGATATTTTAGTGACTTTATTCTCTAAATAATTAGATTTAATAAGTTGTTTCTACGTTGCAGGTCTGCGATTTGGCATTATGCAAACTAAAGTAGCTCTTACGATCCTGTTGAAGAATTATTGCTTTAGTCTCAATTCCAAAACTACAGTGCCCTTGGTTATGGATCCAAAAGTCTCATTATTAGTGTTAAAGGGGGAGTTTGGCTGAATGCTAAGAAGGTTACCAAATAATTGTAGATATTAAGATGAAGTATATTGTAGATAAGACTTTACTTATATTGTAGATTTTTATTGCTGTGATATAAATAAAATGGATATCGATTACAATTATTTGACTGCTGCAATACAACTTTAAAGTAAAAGACCGCAGTTGCAACTTGAAAGAAATCATTAGCGCTGGTGTATGTATTGACAAAACAATTCAACACTTTACTTTGTTATTAGCAAGGGCTACTTGTTTCGATATAAAATGTTATTCCGCTATCTGATTTTTTTAATAATCTGAATGTAAAAGGTGAATTTAATAGAGATAATTAAGTAACCGAAATAACAGGATCTTACGTAGTTTGTCTTTTATTAGACGGGTCATACTACTATGCCCGAAATATTGAGATTATGTAATTTTAAATTAACGATTTTGGAAGTAAAAACCTTGAATACTTGATTTTCAAATCGAAAAGCACATGTGTAGTTGGGAGTACAACTGTGCGATATACATGCGCAGTCTGCAGTTGCCGAATTTATTATTATTAGTTATGATACAGAGCAGAGTGAATCTATCATTGCTCAAAAATTAATACAAGGTATGTGATTGAAAACATATACAAAATTATCTAAATTTATACAGTAATAAAATAAAAATAATATTGATATTAAGTACTTAATCAGTCGTCAATAAGCGACTTAAACTTCTTGACATCACTGGCACTACTTCATCGGGTAACGAATTCCAAGGGTGAAACACTCTGCTTTTAAGGAGGATCTGCCGCTGGTTTGTTCTGAAGGGCGCCTTTTTTAGCTTCCACTCGTGACTTCGTTGACGTGTAGAAGATGCAAGTTCGAAAAATGACGAATTGGAGATTCGTCGTTGTGAAACGCCTGTAGGCGGTTATTAGATCGCCTCGCTGCTGACGAAATGGTAGCATTGGAAGGTGCAAGGATAGCGAGTCTGTCTTCGTACGAGGGTCTAATTGGAGAAAAGGTAATCTTGAACCCCGTCGCTTTACATTTCAGTATACAGGCTATCACACTGAGTTTGCAAATCCTAAGACCGGACGTAAGTATAATCCCCTCATACATCTGCGAACAATTGCGCAAACTGACGTTGCACAACAAGTTGTGCAAACAAGGTCACCCATACACTATACGCAATTTTATGCAAACTCCAGTTGCATTTGTCATGTACCTACAGAAACATGCCGTCTGACGACGTAGCCTGTTTAGCTATAATAATTGCTGATACGTCGGAGATGGTGTTAAAGAAAGAAAACGGAAGTAGAGAGTTTGAATAATAGAGTGTGTTAGCTTTTATCTTACCTTTAGGTCGATCTTCTATATTTTACTTCAAAAATTGTTCGATATCAAGAGTGCTTGGGGCCAGTCACTAGCTACAGTGAGACGGCGTGTATACTTTAGTCACGAAATGTCCAAATTATCTGGGCGCTAACAAGTTTTATTACTCTCAAGCACACTTATATAGGTGAAAGAAAACTTATAAACTTCGCCACATACATACAGCACATCACAACGCTTGAAACTTTATGTTTGAATGAAAGAAGCAATTCTTTATATAGATTTATTGATTCTTCTGGTTTTGATTAGTCCGTTCTCATTGCATAAAAGGGAACAATTGTCGACTTCAAATTCCTATCTAATCATAGTTGGTATTATAAAACGGGGTATCGCACTTAAGCTTACGTTAATTTGACTTTCTAACTACTATATTTAACGTTAATACTAACTCACTGTTGTATAATAGCTAGTGTACAATGAAGGGGCTATAACTGTTCTTGCTCTTTGAGAATATGCGAATATCACTTTAACTTTACTTCATTTATCTGGTAATCGCTACGCTTGTGAAATCGAGATTAGCCTTTCAGCAGTTTAATCAGCATGCATCACCGTTCAAGAGGATGATCTGCTCTCCTAACTCCTACTCTGACAGTCGCTAAACGTCAGCTGTCATTTGACCGCAAGCAATCGTACGATCTCCGTAGTGAAATTCTTATGAAGAGATGTTCAAACCAATGCGTTTCCGTCGCCCCAAACTTGTTGCTATAATTTCCAATTACGAAATAGAAGCAAATAGTTCCAAAAACAACTATACATACCTGCAATAACAGGCAAAACTATGCAGTGAATTCGTGGCTCCTAATCAGTCGACGACTTAGAACTATTTTTCCATTGGAAAATGGTACCCGCTCTTAAAATCTGCCTCAAGCACTTTGCGACGCGGATGCAGATTATGGTCCAGAAGCTGCTGAATCCATTCCGATATGGCGGAAGAAGATATGCAAACCTTCTTGCAAGGGTCATCTCAAAATATAATCAACATATTAGAAGAAACTTTCGGGCAAAAGAGTTACGGCATCGAACTTTCGGCGTATTTGCAAGTTGCGCCGTACAACCTCATGTGCTAATACGGTAAAAAATATGCTATACCAGCTGTTTTCAGGAAGTGCTGTTACCCGAAAACAGGGAAATTAGTGCATTTGAAGCTGCTTCAGGTTGAAAAGTCACACCTTGTGGAGTCTTCATAGATAACAAATACTCATTTTTAACAGCTTCTCCTGATGGTCTGATAAGTGACGACGCACTTATTGAAATAAAATGCTCATATAATTCAAGAATGTCTACACCTACAGAGGCAACCATAAACGGCATCATACAAATTTTAACTTTCGATAAAAACGGGGACATTTAATTAAAAGAAAAGGATAATTACATGTACCAGATTCAAGGGCAGCTAAACATTCTTGATAGGGACACTTGTTATTTTATTGTATGGACACCGAATGAATTATTTTATCAACTATACCCAAATATAAACCTTTCTGGGATGGTATAGTTCCAAAACTGACCAATTTTTATATGAATGCCATGCTACCCGAACTTATTTATCCTCGGAAAAATAGAGCCCGACAATTACGAGATTTATATATTGAGTGATTTAATATTTCAAAATATTGTTTATACTTCTGTATTGTACAACGTGTCCCAAATTCGCTGCTCACCATTGGGATCTCGGAAACCATAAGAAATAGAGAGTTAAGATAATCTCTGAAACTTCTTTGTGGCGTGAATTCATAATTCATATTCTTATATGGGTATTTCGCCACTCTGCAAATTAAAATATTAAATAACGAAAATATTAACAACGAACGTTTCGAGGGACAATCTGCCCTCGTTATCAACGAATAACAATTAAAACGAACAAGAAACTTATCTTTTTTCACTGGAAGGAAAAACGACCAACCTCCAATGAATTTTTTTACATTGACGTTTGTTGATCTCTATACCTACTTGATCTCATCTTTAAGAATCGATAGCCAACTATTGTCTAAAAATATTGAGACAGAGGACACGCATTTTTCTTCGTTAAGTAAAATATATGCCGTCTCTTTAATTTTACGTTTAGTTGACATCGATTCTTTAGACAAGATCTTTGTGTTTTGCCATTGTATTTTATGGTTTTCATCTCAAGCATGTTCTGCCAGCTTAGACTTATTGAATTGATACGTTTTCAACATATTTTTATGTTTTTTAACTCTAACTGCTAAAGGTCTGGATGTTTCACCGATATAATATTTCCCGCATTCACAGGGAATACTATATATACAGTTCGTTGAATGTTGTTCTTCGTTGAACGGTTTAGTTTTTGTAAGAACTGACCGCAAAGTATTCATCGTTTTGAATACCGTCCTAACATTGAATCTATTTCCAATTCGTCTAATTTTGTCAGATATGCCTGGAATATATGGTATAGTTAGAGTATTATATTTTTGAGTGTCATTCCTTTGTATGTGTGTGGCATTACTTCGTGTATTGAAAATGTTCCGAGATAATGGCTATCCAGAGACTCTTGTTCGGAACATTTTCAATACACGAAGCAATGCCACACACATACAAAGGAATGACACTCAAAAATATAATACTCTAACTATACCATATATTCCAGGCATATCTGACAAAATTAGACGAATTGGAAATAGATTCAATGTTAGGACGGTATTCAAAACGATGAATACTTTGCGGTCAGTTCTTACAAAAACTAAACCGTTCAACGAAGAACAACATTCAACGAACTGTATATATAGTATTCCCTGTGAATGCGGGAAATATTATATCGGTGAAACATCCAGACCTTTAGCAGTTAGAGTTAAAGAACATAAAAATATGTTGAAAACGTAGCAATTCAATAAGTCTAAGCTGGCAGAACATGCTTGAGATGAAAACCATAAAATACAATGGCAAAACACAAAGATCTTGTCTAAAGAATCGATGTCAACTAAACGTAAAATTAAAGAGACGGCATATATTTTACTTAACGAAGAAAAATGCGTGTCGTCTGTCTCAATATTTTTAGACAATAGTTGGCTATCGATTCTTAAAGATGAGATCAAGTAGGTATAGATATCAACAAACGTCAATATCAAAAAATGAAAAAAGATAAGTTTCTTGTTCGTTTTAATTGTTATTCGTTGATAACGAGGGCAGATTGTTCCTCGAAACGTTCGTTGTTAATATTTTCGTTATTTAATATTTTAATTTGCAGAGTGGCGAAATACCCATATAAGAATATGAAATAGCGAGTTAGTTAAATTGTGAAAAAGTTGTCAAATTTGACGCTTAATAATATGCCTCTAAGAAGTTTAAAGTTTTTGAAATTTCTCAAAAAATAGTATATTATATCATGAGGGACTAAAGTACATCATTAAGTCCAGCGAGTGAATATTATTTCCGGAGGGCCCATTGGGCCCCAGGGAAATAATCACTCAAGGGATTTAGGCACTTTAGTCCCGTGTGATATACGCTATTTTTGCACTTTTGGGAAAATTATAATCAAGCATTGGAAAAATTTGGAATCTGTCAATTTGGAAACTGACAATTACAATTTTACAGCAGGCCCTGGATAGCCCGAATCAGTTGGCAGTACTGAAGTGTATTGTCAATCTGTCAAATTCGAGATTTGCAGGTTAAGTTTTGCGTCAGTGTGTGTCAAATGACAAACAAAGCCTAACCTACTAACCTCGTGTGTACATACATTTACCATAGTTACGGGAACATTTTTACTTTAGCCCCTAGGGGCTAAAGTAATTACTTCTGTCTCTAGGGATTAAATGAGCTACTTTAGTCCCTGAAATAAGTGACTAAAGTGCCAACTTATGACAAAATATATAGCACATTATTAGGGCACCTTTCCATTCTCTATAAACTGATAATAAAAAAATTTACATACTAGTTTCGTCTGCTTGCAGCCATTATCAACTTAATGTTTTATAAATACGGACCTAAAATTTTCACTACAGTTTTTAAAAGTGCAGAGCATGCTGAATTCAACTATATATGACATCTTATCATTTTCTTACGTTTTGTCCCCAAAATTTTATCATCCGTATTATTTATTCTTAATCCGGCCCTGATTTCAGTGAAATTTAACTAATTTTTGTTGAAGTAGATTTAATATGATAGTTTATAACATTTTTATAATGTCGAAAGAGATCCTAATCGTGAGAAGCGAATTTGGACACCCTGTGCATTATTTTTTAAATTTTGTTCATAGTTAGTTATTATTGTCTACATAATTAGTAAGTTATTATTGACAGTATTTTTATTAGCCGTACCATCACACTGTTGAACAAATGTACGATCATCCTAAAATACAGCTTATTTTGATTGAGTGAGTCTATCAGTACTAATATCTATAATATAATTTTCCTTAATGTGTGTTTGTCTGTGGCACAAAATAAAATCTCACGTTCCGGCTTCACAGATGTTTATATTTGTTTAGGTTTTGTTTTTCTTATCTTAGCGCTCGGCTCGGAGCTTGACCTTTCGCGTATCCTATTTCACGTGCGCGTGGCGCGCAATTTGCTTGTTATAAATAAATATTGTGTGTTACCGGAACGTATTGATTCTCAGCAAAATAGAGCCCGTGAATTGCGAGATTAATATATTTAATTCATTAATATTTAAAAACTTGTAATATTGTGTACCTATAGTACATTTTTTATGGTAAACATAGTATTCTAATAAATAAAGATTTATTTTGAATGCGTTGGTTTAGCATTGTTATAGATAGTTAGTGTATGTTCCCAGAACTTATTTAGCTGCATAAAGTAAAACATGAACGCATAATTTAACAATATAAGTACCTACCAAAGGATTACAAGCGTAAGCAAAGTTCTGTAAATGCTTAATCCGCTTAGAGGTCGCAGAACGTGTTGCCTACATTCATCGCTTGTGTCATTCCCACTTTGGTAAAAATGCAAATTCTTGTCAAAACCATTTCCAAAATTTTAGGATTAGTTCAGAAGATGAAAATTTTGTCGATCCTGATTATTATAGATTTATCATATATCTACCTGCTGACGCGTTGCTTTTTAATTTTTTTCAATATTTCATCATTTTATTAGCCTTTATTTGTTGTAAACACATCTAAAGTTTTTTAATCATAACATAAGCATAATTCCGAAGTTCATAAATTCCTACGCGTCAGAAGATAGTGAAGATATCTAAGAATTACATACAATTTTGACCAGGTCTCCATCTTTAGCCTTGGTTTCATAAAAATGGAAATAAGTTAGCGCTATATGCGATAAATTGCCAACTGTAAACGCGGCCATTAAGTCAGTTGCAGCTTGACTTGAAATTTCAAATTTCCAATTGGCTTCTAAAAGTTCCTTTATGTTCTTAAGGTTATTTATAGCGTCTCCATTTGTAATACTGACAACAAATCATTGTTCTGATTAGCGTACATAAATGATATGCCACAGCATTGCTTTAAAGAAGTGGAAAAGTTCATTGCGTAAGTTGGAGATAGAAACACGTCTTTCTCTAAATCATATTTGTCTACATTCTTAGTTGCCTGAACAAATAAATCGAAGTGTAGGGGTTGTAAGGCTTGGAAAAGGTTTTTAATTGATGGTTGGAATTTTATCACTTGAATCAATAATTTTGAAGGCTCTCTCATTTTCCGCGAGGTCACCTTTATGAAGTGTTTTTCCCGATGGATTGTCATGTATCGTGCGCCAAAAGCACAAATAAGAGTATCTTTCTTCGCCAAAAAGAAAATTTGGTCAGCTCGCATACGTGAAAATACTCTTTTCTCGCAACTGTTGATCAATTTTTAGATTTCATAAAAAGATAGTTTTGTGCAACCGATTGAGTGTTCTTGCTACTGCAACCTGGGTTTTGTAAACAACGTTTTATGTGTCTAGAAAGCTGTTTAGGAGAATAAAACCCAAGGCAATGAACGCATGCTGTGTTACTTGGGTGGTTGGTGTGGTAGACTTTATATCCCTTGAATTTAATGTATGATTCTTTGGTGAAGTGTGTTTGAGAAATGAGGCATATATAATTTTTTTCTAAGTCAAGGACCACTTGCAGTTCCAATTGATGCTGCAGCAGCCCATTGGCATTTCATTCTACTATTCTAAGTTGATTGGCCATTTTTATTCTATTTAATTTTTCTTTGTTCTTTTTCTCCTCCTTGTCATCCATCCTATTTTTTTGAGGAGTTCTTCTACATCAGTACAATTTTATCGTTCCAAGTTTGGTTCTCGAATTGCTTTCTGTTCGTTTACCTTGTGCATTGGTGCTAGTTTCTACTGCAATTAAAAACAATTTGCTGCATTTTAACCCTTGAATTGTTTTCTTTTAGCCATGCATTATATACACTAATTTCAGTTGACTTTCTAGAAACAGTAAAGCGACAGCTAGCGTTAAAGGTTTGTTATTTATCACGTAATTCGGCACTTAACTCACTTTTCACATTGCGTCGGCTGATATGCGTTTACGCAAACTCAGTTTCCCCGCTTTTATCATTTTTAGTCATCTAGCTGAAGAAGATTCTTGCGCCCAAATCCTGAGCAACTCATGGAAGGTTTCTAGGACTTCAGAATGAAGCCGTTCGTCCATTGGAAGATGCCGAATTCGGAATTACCTATTTTTAAAAGAAATAGTTTCGAAAAGATTTCTTATTTAATCGCCAAATTCATGAGGAACGGGAACCTACGCTATCGTATTGGTAATTGATACGTTATACAGTATTTACTTCAAATGAAGTAGGTTAATGGCGTTCTTTATTATTTGGATTAATCTTATTTTTCGGTATTACCATCTTCTTTATTATCTTACTCAATTCTTCTTCTACTTACTTGTGCCGTTCTACTCAACTTTGGATAGACTCACTACTCAGACTAACTCAAATCCTAGGCGATTATATGGACGCGAGTATGGATTAGATAAGTAGCCGTTTCGAAATAAAAAGGAAATGGGTGTAATTTTCCATTAATCTATCAGTTCGAACAAACTACTGTCTTATACGAATCTAAGCGCTAAAAAAGCCGCGCAGGTGTCAGTAGATCGCATGAGAGAATATGGCAGAAGTAAAATGTAATTGCCAAGAACTTACTGAATTTATTATTTATAGGACATAGAGAAATGAATTAATTAAAGACTAGAAGCCGTCATTGACGTATAATGAAGCCAAATTCGTGAATTCAAAAGAATTTGGTGGTCATTGGTACAGTTGAAATTAAAAATACTACGCACACATGATGCTTGAAATGGGACAATTCGTGCCACCTGTATTTACATATTTTATACCTTTTTATTATATACCCAATTAGTAATAAAGCCTGACAGTATGTGTTATTATGTCCTATTCAAGTAGCATCGCATCATAAGTAAGAAACGCTGTGTAGGCGACCGCGGACTATAGAGTCCCGAGTGCGAACGCGCTAGGGCCACGTGAAGGAATGTGCTAACCTTGCAATGTACTTCGGGGAACAAACTACAGCGGAATCGAAACGTCGCTGGGGCCCGCAAGTGAACTCATTAGCATTCAAGTTTGTGAATGGCGCGGGTCGACTGATTCGCTTCTAAAGTGGCATGGAGCGCCAGTCGACCTTTTAAAACAGTGTTTTTGAAGGCTTGTGTGTACTCACCACTGGGTACGTGCATCTATCAAAGTGAAAAAGCACGTTGGAGGTGAGTCAGCGGTGTTCCAAGTCGACAGCGCTCGAAGCAGCGACTTTGCCCCAGCATCCAGCGATTTCCTGGCTACTTTTTGGACGTAGTGAAACCAGGTTAGTCCTGCTTGAAACCGAGCTACGATATCAGAAAACAATTACAACATTGTTAATAATTGTTTTAATGAACCATTGCGCAACTATGAGCATGAGCAAGGGGTTCACTACCCCGATAACGGGGAAGTACCGGCAATCATTACACCGGCATCACGTCACCTGCTGACTCGGCGAATCGGGTTTCCAAGCATCGAGGCACTCTAAAGAAGCGACAACTTCGTGTTAAATTTATTGATGTGCGGAATTACTTTATACCTCGCGCGCGTGAACTTTGTCTTTGCACGAATAATTGAACTTTAAGTGTTTAGTTAATACATTTTCCCAAGCGCAGTGCGCAACTGTTTTATATATTTGCTTGCCTGTATTTGTGTTTCTATCATATTCTTACAGATTATATGTATTTATGTAAACTGGTGGGTTTTTATTATCATTGTGGTTTGCTATGTAAGTACAACATTTCAGGTGTCAACGAGCTGACCTCAACAATATTAGTTTAACCTTAGCTGCACTGACGATGTTAATAGACTTTCATAGCTCACCGACTGAATAATCTAGCGAACCCCGGCATTGTAAAGTAATAATTCAATAGTGTGTAAGACTAGGCACGAGGCCGTGTTATATGCTGAGGTTGGTAAATGCAAAACAACTCAGAGAGTTAATGTTAAAATAAATACCTACGTCGAGCACTCCACGCAATAGAATGGCAAACGTTAAGTTTACAAATTCATGATAAACATTATTATTATTAATACTAAATCATGAGGTTAAATAGTAGATGCAGCGACCTACAGTAAAATACGCGACCTTTTTTGTTGAGGGCTCACGAAAAACGTAGTGCATAATTATTATAATTAAATATCGATTATCGCATCAGAAATCACTTTATATGAACGCCAGTGGCGCTAATTAAATCAGCTTTATATACTATCTTAACAAAAAATTGAACAAGTCGAATTATTTTAAAGCAACAAGCTACAACCATGAGCGAAATCCAAAATTAATTAATATGTTAAGCTGATAGCAGACAGCAAAGGTCGTTGACAGCTTAATTATAAAGTTAAAAGTTTGAAAATATTAAACAAAGTTTAGTGAGCTACTGAGCTACTGCTGGGACTCTCAGCGCCTGATAGTTGCATGAAGCACGCAAAGGGGTTCCTGCAATTCTCATCGCTGGAGTACAGCTAAGCCAAGCGGGTACAGAACAGTATAAAAAAAGCATGACCCTGCTCTATCCAAGATGACGCAGGTCGGACGGGGGGTTCGTGGCCTTAGATATGTCTTGAGGCAGGCGGCCTCTTCACGTCCATAAGAATGATGTGGAATACGTAGTGATTGCCCAAACAAGGATTGATCTCGATTTCGCGTTGTGCGCCTAACATTTATTTTGTTACTGTACCTACGGTTCCATATACCACTTTGAAAGCTTAAGAATTTTGATAGCAGATAAGACGATACATCTGTTTGGTAAAACTTTTGGTGCTATTGAGACAGCCCTCAAGGAGAAAACAATTCGAAATTTTGGGCTATTGACATCATATTTTAGATGCATAATTTAACTAATCGGACTATGTTGATCTTGTAGCTGTTTGTGGAAGATTTGAGCATAATTATTTGTTGAATTTTCTAATAGAAATGCAGAAGTTTCACATTACTGCGGACTCAAATGGCTATGTGCGAAGATCTTCTCCTATGTAAGAGTAATAGTGGTTTCAAAGCCCCTGTTTAAATTGCGATGTCACTAAAATCAGTCAATTTGAGGGCTTCACTGTGAAGATTATATTTAAAATACATACAGTGCGAGGCATGCCTATCTAAAATGTTTAAGTTTCATCGATCCAAATTGAGGGATCACCCTAATAATTTTACAATTTTTACAGTGCTAGGCAAACAAATGCTGTAGAAAATTTGGTGTTGGTGTCATGCATCGTTGTGGTCGTCTGCGTTCCGATAGCCGTTGACTCGGCAAAATTATCTTGTATCATTTTGCTGAGAGCATCAAGACGAGTTTGTTGGAGCTGCCCATTAAGCTATATTTGGGCTTGAGCTGATGTATAAGCTGCTATGTTGACTGAAGATCGACCTTTTACTGGCTGCCGTTATTTATGGTTTTGCTGATTATCGAACTCGTACCATGTCAGAGGGTTACATTCTGTCTTTGAATTGTTGTGTGCCCCTTTTATTTAATTACACAATGTGCTTGTTTGTACTGGTCAAACTATTGATGCAATTAAAAAGTTGCTTGTTAAATGTTTGGCGGTTATGATCGATCTTTAACATCGATTTGATTGTATAATTTGAATTACTCATTACATTGAAGGTTTAATCTTAATTTGTTACTCCCTAAATCTCAGTTTATTCTAGACATTTCAAATTGTAAACAGTTTAGTAACTTTTCAGATTTGTAATAATTCTAACATTCCACAAGGCAACTTTCTGTTGCATGGAATTTTAATATTTGTCATTTTATAATTTCGAATGGCAGCTAATTAATTCATTTGATGCACTCTGGTTTAGTGAAGGCCTTTATTACACCGTTAGGCGTTTAGTACCCATCCAAATGTTGACTAATTAATTATTTATCCAGTGATTGATTATTGGTCATTTCCAGGTACTTGTGTTGTATATGTTTTCTTCTTTGTAAAGAGGGAACATTGGCTGATAAATTAAGTTTTAAATTAATTATTTTTTACATATTAAATATCAGACGAGATTTATTAATAAAATTGCATAATTGAGGTTGTAATAAATTAAATTAACTTACTGAAATTTATTTAATTAAATTGTTTTGAGGAGTACGTTGTATTTTTGAATTGTTTTCTTTTGATGAATTGATATTTTACTTTGCACTTGTTTAATTGCTTCGATATTTTTGAATAAATTGTGTTGATAATTGACCATGATTTTGATCCTGATGATTTTCTTTGTTTTGTTTTGACTAACGAGGTTAATAAACCTGGTTCTACTTCATATTTGGTTTTCTTCTTGAGAATTTTGTTACTTCAGCAACATTTCATCTGGCGCCTTAAGTAAGTATGTCCAATATTTGACCCACAACCATTTGAGAGCTAGTTTGGCATATTTATTGCCACCTTTGCAAAACCTGAATCCATCTAACAAAGTTCAACATTATTTTTAAGAATCGTTATTGTAATAAGTTATATGCTAATAAGATCTTTTTAGTCTGTTACCCAACCACACGCGTTCAGAATTTCACAGAAAGTTGATTTCTCTTGTCCTAAACAATGTGTTATTTTCAACTTGAACCCGACGGATCAGTACGCCACTGAATAAAGAAAATATTTACTTCAGTTCTAACTATTTGTAGGCAGCTATTGACCTTGACTTTGCTACGGAGTTGGCATTGGTTCAGCACTTATTATGGTTATGTATTACATCACTTGGTTGAGCGAGAAATGTTCTGGAGCAGCGTGTGTCGAATTAAAACCTTGACCTCAAGAATACATCTTCTTTTATCTAACTTTACCAAGCCTTCTATATAACTGTATTATGCTGTTAAAATAACAACTGCCTTCGTTACAAGTACCGGGAGATGATTTAAATTTATAATTACAGCATGTTAGGACTTTTAAATTAAATTGGCAACGCTAAAACTGTTGACAGCTTGATTTCAATTGTCAAAGTGACGCTTCAAAATGTTTAATTTAGATCATAACATTCTTAGGGAGATTTATTTTAAGAACTCCGAACGGCAAGAATATGGTGAATGGAAGTATTCCATACAACGCTGCATAGATAATTTTCTAAAGCATTCACTAATTTTCCTGTCGAATACCCTAAACGTCAAAATGTTTACTTAGCCTTTAATTTACACAGTAAGTGAATTTGCGGGATCCGCAATCGTATAAAAAAACCGTCCACCTTAATTATTTTAAATGATCTGAAGGTAGTTTTGTTTTGTAGTTTAGCTACGTAATAGTTTTATGTAAGCATGGAGTGGTAATAGTCATTAAATTCAAAACAATGACAAGCATAAGCGGAGATTAAAGATCGCTACGATTAGTTCATCAGTCCTGAAATAGTGTTCAACTATACAGGGTGTCTCAAAAAGAATGGGACACCGATTAGCCATAGATTCCTTACGTCATAATAAATCGATTAAACCTAATATACCTTAGTACAAAGTCCCTTCAGTAAGAAGTTATAGGGCTTTGAAGATCAATTTTTTATTTTTGATTTTTTTGTTAATTTTTATAAATGTAGAGATATCAATTTGAATGTTGGTATAAATACTTACTATTATATAATGCACTAATAGAAAAAAATTCATAAACTAGACTTGACTGTAAAAGGCACTTTACCTAACTTTCAAAACTTTTTTTAGCTCTAACTTCGTTATCTGTACCATTTTTTTTAATTTTAGGTTATTATCTGAAAGACAATTAAAATACTCAAAAATAATGTATTTTTACTTAATAGGCGTAGGAGCAACCGTTTACCTTAAAATACCTATCAAAAGTTTTTGGTTGTCACTAACACATGTAATTATCAAGTAGGCATGATCACAAAAACAATGGTCATCTAGTAAAAAACAATGATAAATCAATTAACGACATTAGTGACATAAGAATTTGTTCTTTTATGTTTAAGAAAATGCCGCTACATAACGAATTCTCCAATGCTGAAAGGTTTGTTATGTCGCAGCATTTTCGTAAGCACAAAAGACAAAAACCTGATGTCACCAACGTCATTAATTGATTTCTTGTTGTTGTTTACCAGATTACAATCATTACCCATTGTTTTTGTGATCATGGCTACTTGATAATTGCACATCGTAATGACAACCAAAAACTTTGATGGGCATTTTACGGTAAACGGTTGCTTTTACGCTTAAGAACTAAGAGTACATTATTTTTGTGCTTTTTAATTCTCTTTCAGAAAATTTAAAAAAAATGTTACATATAACGAAGTTAGAGCTAAAAAAAGTTTTAAAAGTTAGGTAAAGTGCACTTTACAGTCAAGTTTAGTGTATGAAATTTTTTCTATTAGTGTAGTATATAATAGTAGGTATGTGTACCAAAATTCAAATCGATATCTCTACATTTGTGGAAATTAACAAAAAATAAAAAATAAAAAATTGAACTTCAAAGCCCTATAACTTCTTATTGAAGGGAATTTTGTACTAAGGTATATTAGGTTTAATCGATTTATTATGACGTAAGGAATCTATGGCTAATCGATGTCCCATTCTTTTTGAGACACCCTGTATATTTACAATTGTGCTTTGTCTAAAAATTACAAAACTAGCTTGTTTAACAATTAGAAAAAGTACTGCGTATTAAGTAACACCCAAATGGTATTCCTAACAAGCGACTTCCGTGTTGACTTCCTTTCATTGCACTTGTAGCAATCGCCGTCGCCTATTTGAAGTGGACATTCACGTACTGGAAGCGAACAGTGGCCTAACAAGACCTTTTGGCGCCGGTGTTCAAGAATAAATGACAGTCACTGTAGACAAGTTTCAGTAAAAAAAGGGGGGGGGGTAATTTTTGGTCATGCAACACTTTAAATTTAAAAGAAAATTAATAAGGTCTTTTCTTAACATGAAAGATTACTTACTGCAAAAGAAAACACATTTAGATGTTTCAATCTTTTATTAAAAATAACATAATAATAATAATAATAATCCCATTATTCCCTATCGGGACATAGGGTATTCGTATATTCTCTCCAGTTGTCATTTTCCTTTGCTATTTGGCCCAGTTGTGCTATAGTCTTTCCTGTCTTTTGTTTTACAGTTCTCCTCCACGTTTTTCGCGGGCGTCCTCTGTTTCTGAAACCCTAAGGGTTCCAATCAAAACTTTTCTGCAAATGTCAGTTTTATTTTTTCGCAAGGTATGCCTTAAGCATCCATATTTTCTCTCCTAATTTTTATATTAATGTCCACCTGATTTGTTCGGTCCCAAAGATCTTTGTTCGAAATAATGACTGGCCACCAAACACATATTTACAAACACCTACAATTTTTGCTTTACCAGTTCTGTACTGTAACCGTCCACGATTCCGACCCATAAAGTAGAACAGGTTTTATCATTACATCAAACACTCGCAAAATATAACATGAAACATAAAAATACTACATATGAAAATACAAACACAAAAACCCAGTAAAAGGAGTACAAATTTAAATAATTCACAAGAAAAATGAAATATATAGATATATAAATATGTAGGTATAGCACTTTAATTAAACTCTCTTTTGCGAGACTTTGCTAAAGCTAACATAATATCTATCAGTGAATTAAAACCAAGAGTACTGGTTCGTACTTTCTCGATACTCAGTAATGCAAAACTCTTTAGGCGTATTTGGCTCATCTTACTTAGCAAAAAGTTCTCTCAGTGGAGACTGTAGTGACGGGATGTAAAAAATAGGATATAAGCTGTATACAAATCAGGAAAGCTAGCCAATGATGTGTGATTAGACAGACATTTTTCTCCCACTTCCTTTACTGATAAGCAAGATTTAATACTAGTTGTGTACGAAGATCGAAATTGTACAATTTGCTTTAGTAAGCCGTCATTTGGCACTCTCTATGACCTCTGTATCTGAGGCAATCGTCAGAAATTTGCGGTTTAAAACTTTGAATTTATAGTATGTTGCTATGCACTATGCACTATGAAATCTAACAATCACAAACACACACTAGAGCTGGAACTTCTAATCTACTCAAAAGGAGAAAAGACTACGCACTCAAAAGAGCCCAGTGGCGCTCGCGTATCATCGTCTGTTGCCGCTTTGAACCACTATTCTAGGAAAACTTTTATTTTCACTAAAAACTCCGCTACCGCGGCGCCTATATGGATTCGGCGCCGAGGTGCATCGCACCCCCTGCACATATGCTAGTTACGCCACTGGAAGCGAAGAGGAATCGACGGCCCGCCACCCGTAATCCCGCTCGGAAATGCATCTTCTGTATTTCGAGGAGAAATTACTCTCGGGGTGCAGATGGGGGGAGTTTGTCAGGAATTCAAGAAGAAGGGATTGCGGTATTGCGGCTACTACTTCCTCTCCAAACCCGTCTTGCTCGTCTGGGATCCAGATTTGATCATATCCATTCTGAGCAGACATTTCCAGCATTTCACGGACCATGCCAACTATGTGAACGAGAAGCTCTACCCCTTGAGTGGGCACATCTTCAGCTTGAAGGGGATGAAATGGAAGAATCTGCGGGCGAAACTGACGCCCACGTTTACGTCTGGCAAAATAAAGATGATGTTCCAAACGATAGTAGACTTAGGGTTTCCAGTCCCGGGATTGTACCACAAAAACCGAGTCCCGGGACCACAGCCATCCCAGACGAAGTCCCGGGACCATATCAACGCGCGTGCGTATACTCGTTGTCAGAGAATTAGGACGGGTATTCACCGGCGCCGGCGTATTACTTTTGCGTTTTGCGTAGGCAGGAGAGGTATTGTTTTCGGTAGGTTAGAATTAAACCTATGTGTTGCAGACTTTTTACTTCCTTTTACTATAAAGGAAGTATTGGATTCACCCCAAAAATTCGAAATTGAGTTTTCAACGGATCTTCACGTTTTAGAGTCCCCTGATCCCAAAAAACATATTTTTTTTCATTGGTCTGTGTGTCTGTCTGTCTGTGTGTCTGTCTGTCTGCCTGTGTGTCTGTGTGTCTGTCTGTGAACAGAATATCTCAAAAACGAAAACAGGTATGGCGTTGAAACTTCATATATAAGTTTTGTGTACTATGTAGATGAGACAGCAAGCTTTTGAAGAAAAACGCATTACCGGAAGTAGGTGTTTACTCTTGTGATTTTTCAGTTTTTTTCGATTTTTTCAAAAACGGCTCTAACGATTTTTTTTAAACTTTACATTTTTCTTACATTTTTAATGTGTATTGATGTGAGATAGGTGATTTTCCAGTTGAATACTTCTAAAGTGGGTTTCTTTTGTTTTTTTTTCTATTTTTTTATTAACTCCTATTTTAAATAAAACACCCGGTATATTATTACATTTTTGAATTCACCTTAAAATTCTAGAGAAAATTTGTCTCTTCAACTAACACTCGATTTTGTACCGTTTTTGTAGAATTTGTAATTTTTGAAAATTTTTAACAAATGGTTAAAAATTAAAAATGAAATTTTTGCCTAATTATAAGATCACTGTAAAAGGAAGTTGTGTGAGTGTATCACACCAGATTTTTAAATTATGTACTAAATAATTTATATTTTTAGGTTTAACAATTCGATTCGCCTACCTTTATTCTACATTAAAAAAATAACGATTTGAAGTCAATATGGAAACAATTTTATATATTGAATATAAACAATTGGCGAAATGTAAAGTGTGTTCCTATAAAATTATAATAATCAGAGGCAGCTTGTTAGATCATTTTCGACCTCTTTCGTTTTGCTCAAAATTACGTTTATTTGTCGCCCGAATTCTTACTGATTACGGCCCTGTACTAGTTATATTCGAATTTATTCCGGCGGGCATTGAAGTGCTTGCGCTTCATATTTGTTTTCTTAAGTAACCAATTCTTTAACGCGGGCGCAAGGCCATAGTAAGATTTCTTTCCTCGAAACTATATTATAAATATCACCGTTTATGTTGCATTTGCCGAATTGGGTCCGTGAATTCATTCTTTAATGTAGGAACCGATCGCCTGCACAAGGCCGACGTGAAGTTTCTTTCCTGGAAATTAGATTGTAAAATAATACCTTTTCTTAGCTTCTTGAATTGCGCCCCTCGCTCGCTGAAAGCGCTGATTTGGCTGTCGAAGGTTCTAGAATTGTTCGTGTTATTTGTTTCTTGTTTCTTTTGCAAGGCTGGCAGGTTCTTTGTTCTGAAGGAATGAGCTCATTCTGCGCGGGGGTGACCATCGTTTTTACCCGCGCGTTTCTGAATTAATTGGCATCGAGCTGTGAACCACAACTAACGTGCAAGTTTTGTCGCCCCCGGGCCGCGTGCTGCGGTCCGGGGAACTTTCCGTGAACGCAGTGTAGTTTCGTGTTCAAGTTTTGTGAACCTCGTGATCTTCACTTAATTAAATTTTGATTTGGAGTTCAGCTTAGACCTTTGGACGATTATTTTACCCTTGTTGGGTGTTTGAACGAACGCGCGCGGTGGGCGATTGAGTTATCGATATTTCAGTGTTGGCATATAGCCGGGTCGTCTCCTTAAGTTGATGTACTTCCCAGGGGAAGATCGTTGCACCATTTGCAGATCCATTTAGAGACGACATCTTTAAGCTTGTGATTAACGGTTTCCCGTACCTTTGTGGGAAAAAACCTTTTGCGTACTGCATTTTTGAATTACCGACGCTGAGTTTATCGAAGTCTACGGGAGGCCCACCGCGTGTTAATTGTTGTAGTGCCCTGGTTGCATTATTTGCAAAGTCCGATTGCGTCGTGCCATTCTGAAGCCTGGAATAAAATCAACTCTATCGCTCTGATTCTTCCCAAGGAGGGGCCCACATCATTTTAGGCGCCGCTTTGCGCTAAACAACTATCAGGCCCGGCTCCAGCCCTTTCTGTACCTCCGCAACGCCTTGCCAAGCTTCCCCGAGGACGAGTTTATAGCAGAAACTAGCGACGTGCTTACAGCTATCAGGTAGGAGCTATGTATTACACCAATTGTGTTCTTGTGCCTAATTAAGGTGCGACTATATTTGTTATGTGTTTTCCGGGAGTTCGTAAATATTGCGCCCGTTCACTTAAAGCTAAAGCTTATGATTTGATTTGTTTGTTGTTAACCAGGGGCTTCACCCCTGTTATCTATTTCGTTTTGTCCAGTGTGTAGCAACCTATTTAGACAATAAGGTAACCTTGCGTGGAAGCCCCTTTTATATGCATGTAGGGTGTGCCTTTTCTTTTTACTAAGCTTGAATTCACCTCCGGGTGATTATTATCAATGTAAAGATTTGTGTAAACTTTAATTCTTTAAATAATAAACTTATTAAAGTCAATTTGATTATTTGTTGAGTTCTGAACCCCTTCTGGGTCATTAATTAATCCAGTGTGGCAAAGGCCGAGTGTAATTTGCAATGTAAAGCTGAAAGTACGCCTTTTTGATAAGCAAGCCCCAAGCCCTGGACCATTCAGTGTTCTTTTGTTATTCTTTAGTGACGGTGGCCTTGAAGGTAAGTGATTTAACGACAAGGTCACCCGGCTACTCGGAGGAGGCTTGGTAAACAACAGGCGGAGGCGTTCAGCAACGTACTTGGAGGACTTCTACATAGGCTACGTGTATTGTTCTTGGTTCTAGACACGTCAGCCATCCCTAATCAGAACCAAGTGGCGCTCAGGCATTTCTTTTTCTGTTAAGCAATCCATCAGGGTAAGTGCCGCCGGTTTTTCTTTGAGCTTTCGAACCACGCCTTCCCGACTGAGTTAAGTGCGAGTAACCGGAGCAACAAAATCTGCTCCAGCACATTATGATCTGTGTTTTTTTTAGTAAAGCCGGCGAACCCTGTAGTTTGTACCCGTTTTTGAACAATCAATACGACCTATGTCGATATGATGAATTAATACCGTAACAAGCTTGACGAAATGATTACACAAGCACTTTGCAGTTCAAACAAGAGCAAAAGATGAAGGGCGACAGAAATTTTTAGTACCACAAGAAAGCAGTGAAGTTATTTACGAGCCCCAACGCAGATTGTCAGCACATAAATACTTTATTTAACTTAAAACACTTGTTTTTCTTTGGAAATTGCATTCGGAAAATTTCACCTGAACACTATTTCCCTTTCGGGACCATTTTCGGGATCTTCGGGACTAGTCCCGGGACTTTCAATTTAGCTCGTAACTCCCGAAAACACTTTTGGTCCCGGGACTTGAAAACCCTAAGTAGACTGCTCTGGAGGATTGTTGGTGCTAATGGATAAGGCAGCAAAGGAGGGCAATGCTGTGGATATTAAGGATTTTGTTTCAAGGTATACCACTGATGTGATCGGGTCTTGCGCTTTTGGTATCGATTGTAATAGCCTGCATAATCCTGATTCGGAATTTAGAAGATACGGAAAATAGGTGTTTGGCATTGGTATTGGCCAAGCTTTGGTGAATCTTTTGACCGTATCTTTTCCAATGGTGCTAGATGTGCTCAGAATTCCTGTAACTGCCAAAGACGTCAGCAAATTCTTAATGACGGCGGTGAATGACACGGTTACTTTTAGAGAACATAATAATGTTATCAAAAAAGATTTTATGCACCTATTGATACAGCTGAAGAATAACGCCAAGATCCACGATATTGATATGGTTGGACACATAAATGATTTAAGCAATGGCAAAGATGAGGCTGGAAAATCCTTAACGATGGACGAATTAGCGGCACAAGCATTCATGTTCTTTT
Organism: Agriotes lineatus; assembly: GCA_940337035.1. Taxonomy (NCBI): domain Eukaryota; kingdom Metazoa; phylum Arthropoda; class Insecta; order Coleoptera; family Elateridae; genus Agriotes; species Agriotes lineatus. The sequence continues at coordinate 62,442 of CALNHX010006248.1, forward strand.
TGCCTAGCTTTGAAACATCTTCAACTACACTAACAGTTTGTTTCTATGAGTTGGCGACAAATCCAGATATACAATCTGCATTAAGACAAGAAATTAACGATGTACTTGATAAGCATGGTGGTAAAATCACTTATGAGGCACTCATGGATATGACCTACATGGACAAATGCATTAACAGTAATCACATTAATCCTCATGTAATATTTTTCTTCACGATTAAAATTCAAGTTCTCTCATTTAAGATGTATTATCAGTAGTAATTTGTATTTTATAAAAACACTAAGAAAATATCCACCGATACCGATTCTCCACAGAGAGTGCACTCAGACCTACAGAGTACCCGACTCAGATCTAGATTTATAAAAAGGAGCTGCAGTTTTTTTCCCAGTTCTTAGTATCCACCGCGACCCTGAATATTACCGGATCCAGATAAATTTTACCCGGAAAGGTTTTCTTCAAGAAGTAAAGCCGAACGGCATGCTTTTACTTGGCTTCCGTTCGGTGAAGGACCACGTGCTTGTATTGGTAAGAAGATATTATTATACTGCCCTAATATTATATTATATCATAACTAGCAACCAGTGAGACAAATGTCTCATTTAATAAAACAAAAAAGACCGTTTTTCAAATAGAACGGGTATTAAATAAAAACAATAATATTTTTTTAAATCACGTGATTGAAATTCGGTTCCTGACCTGACATGACCATTCCAAACATATAACTTTAATAACTTTTTTCTCTATCTCTTACGGTTTGGCTGCTGAAACAGCGTCCCGGACGGACCAGCGTCCCTGACAGACAAGTCTATTAGATAAAGGATTCCGCGGGTGAATAATCACTCAAGGCATTTAGGCACTTTAGTCCCGTGTGATATATGCAATTTTTTGCACTTTTGGGAAAATTATAATCAAGCATTTGAAAAAAATTAAATTTGACAATTCGGAAACTGACAATTACAATTTTACAATTTTACAGCAGGCCCTGGATAGCCCGTATCAGTTGACAGTACTGAAGTGTATTGTCAGTCTATGTCAAATTCGAGATTTGCAGGTTAAGTTTTGCGTCAGTGTGTGTCAAATGACAAACAAAACCTAACCTACTAACCTCGTGTGTACATACATTTACCATAGTTACAGTAACATTTTTACTTTAGTCCCTAGGAACTAAAGTAATTACTTAAGTTCCTAGAGATTACATGAGCCACTTTAGTCCCTGAAATAAGTGACTAAAGTGCCAACTTTAGTCCCGAAAGTGCAAAAAACATTTTAATGATACAGGTGGAATTCTTTTTTGCCAGCTCCCTTAAATGTTCCGGACGTTTAGTTGGAGGTCTTTCGTTTATATTTACTTTTTCCGCAGGAATTCGATTTGGTATGATGGAGACAAAAGTTGTACTTGCAGTGCTACTGCAGAACTTCATCCTTGGTCTTCACCCTAAATCGAAGGTTCCCATAGTCTTAGACCCTAAAACCTTTGTGTTAAGCAGCGAAGGAGGTTGCACCACTGCAGTGGTATGGTATTGGCTCTTTCTCTTTGAGGAGGTTCTGGCATTAAAACCCCACAGTTCCCAAAGTTGGAGCCAGTGGGAATCGAACCCACATATTTTGCAATACACACTAAGGTACATAAAGTTTTATAAGTTTTTTATTAATCAGCATTTATAAATAAATCATGTCTATAGACAGCAGTTTTAATACGTGCTACATACCATCTAAGGGCTGTGATATTCCAGTAAAAAAACTTGATGAAATTATCACTACAAGAGCGAAATGTTAGACACTTTAAAAGTTGTTTGTGAAATTCAGTATTTGTAATTGATCTTGAATGGTTTTTATATCAGTAGTGGATACAGGGTCACTTTAGAGATCTAAAATTGATGTAGAGCGATCGATTTTAGACCTCTAAAGTGGCCTATAACCCACTAGTGAGATAAAAACAAGGTTACTCACTACAGTATTGTTGGTAGCACTATCAAGCTATGTCAAATTCAAGATTTGCAGGTTAAGTTTTGCTTCAGTCTGTGTCAAATAGCCATATATGTATTACTTACTATATTGCTAGCGGCTATGAGTGGGGAGGTCACGAAGGAAGTAAGACAGACAACCAACTCTTCAATGTATATGGTGAGCTGTGCGCAAGCGCGTCGTCCGCCGCGGTGGGAAGTGGTCAAGTTTAAAATTCGCTTCTAAAGGCGGAGTTCGAATTCTCACGCATGCGCACGAGACGCTTTATACTCAGAGTGAGACTATGTCGGCGTCGTAATGTTTTCGGCCGTTTCCAAGCCCTACTAGCAATATACGTATAATACATATATGCAAATAACAAACAAAACCTAACCTACTAACCTCGAATTTTACATAGACTGACAATACACTGTACAGTACTGCCAAACGTATAACACGAAGCACAGGCGACTCTAATTATAAATGTATTTGATCTCTCGGTTGAAATACAAAATTTATGTTTATTAGATATTTATTGAGTTGTTGGATAAAATTTTGTACACGCGTGTGTTATTACAAATAATTCATTCAGGAAATGACTCCTCTTAGCCTGGCGGCCTCGAGGGTTCAACTTTTCTGGCTTGGATTATTTGTAATATAAACAGTTATACCATAAATAACTAGTATACTCCACGGGATTAAACTGAGCTTTATTCGCCCAAAAGATTTGTCTTAACATAACCTTTCGTCTTGTGAATAAGGTGCTCTTTTAATCCCTTGCTATATACATTACTATTAATCTCGTTAAAATAATTTTAGTATAGGTTCAAGGAACCACAGTAATTTAAAAGATTAGATCTTACCTAAACCAATTTAATCCCGTTAAACGGACTAAAGTTTCTTTACATAACTATAGATCTTGTTAAAGTGACTAATCTTAAGAAAACGAAGTTGGTTGCAAGAACGAGGCTGTTTATTGATTATACGATTCATAGCTTCGTTAACTCAAGTTTAAAAAACCTTAATTTCTCTAAGAAATCTGTTGTTTCATGAAACCATTGTTAAGGTAGATCACAGGGCCGGCTGGCGAAAAAATTCAGGCCGGGAAAAGAATGACGAGGCGGGCCAATAAGGTTGCGAAGGTGGTCCAGAAGGACCCCGCCCCCCCAAGAGAAAAAATTCAAATATTGACTCTTACAGACGCAATATTAAACTCAACAGCATTGATTTATTTTAAGAGAAATCCATACATTCATCTTGAGCATTGGCACAGAAAATTTGTCAATAACTCTTAACTCTTTGATTAAAATGTTCACAGTTCAAAGAAGAAAAAGTGAAAAATGCAACTCGTTTTTATGCACAAAAAATTTATTTAAAAACGACAATAGGTGAATGACTCATTATAAAAAAATATCAATTGCAATTCAGTAGAATATTATGTATGTATTTAAAAGAGTAACCTTTTTTTAGAAGTTAGCACTCCTCAGCAATCAAATTTATTATTTTTGCATTGTCCAAATCACTTAAAATTCACACGTCATCAACATGAAAGAGTCTAGATGATCTTGAGGCATACAACTGCGTAAACGGTTTTTAACATATTTCAAAATCGGAAACCTTCGTTCACATGCAACTTGAATGGGTGACACAGAAAGAGGAAATTCGAGATAAGTTAAAAACACGTTTGAATAAGCTTTTGAATAAAAATTGTACTTTAAAAGCATCTGGTATACGCAGCAAGGACATTCCTTGCAAAACTTATGAATTGTTTGGTGACTACTGCCTTCCTCCGTTTCTTTTTCTTCGCCATTTTTGGAATTGTCATCGTCGGAAGCATAAGCATCATCTTAATCAGCATCTAGCGATATACTGCTGTATTCGTCTGGTACATTAGATGGGAAACTGTCCCATTTGCTAGAAAGGTTAAATAATTCTTTTCTAATGTTATCAGCTGTGATGGTAGGGTAAATAATATTATTGAGAATTGCAACAACTTTTTCAAATGTTGGTAGATCTTGGATTGATTTGATTTTTGTGAAGTTTTTAGGATCCAATGAAGCTAGTTTAGAATAGATTGTGCCCCTTTTTTTTTAACTTACCTTGGATGGCTCACACGTCTCCGACTAGCTCAATGTACGGTTTTTATTAGGGTTTAACCAATGTGGGCTTTTTAGTTCGCTTCACTTTCACATAAAGATAATAGTTCATTAATCAACAGAAATGGGCGCCATAACTTTATTATAAAATGTTAATTTTTAAGATGTTTACAATAATTGGGTATTCTTTCTTACAATTCACTGATTATATGTTATTTGTTAAGGTTTATGCCTTTTTAATTTTGACAAATGTTATGCAATTCCTTACTAATCCTAATTTACCCTGACAAGTTAGAATTTGTTCTAATTAAACGGCTGCATTAATTAATCTATAAGTATCCAGGAGATTTCTTATATATTTTTAACTAATAACCTCTGAGTAGTAAGATGAAAATATAAAGAGCTCTCTATACCCTCGTATTTCTCATTCGAATTCCTTAATCACAATTAATGATCGGTGTTTAGTTTAGCTGATATAATTCCATGGAGTATAAGAAAAATCCCGTATGATCAAAAGCTTGTTATTTGACAAGTGATTGAAATACTAACTTGACAGCTGCAAACCAATTCAAGTCCCATTCAGGATCAACACTAGGTAAGTAACAATTCTTTTACTTTGAAACTAATCTGTTATCGATTATCATTAAGGCTTATGCCCTTATTTAACTATATTCAAGCTATGACGTTGGTCTAATTCTAATTAACAATATCTAATTCTTTCAGGATTAACATACGGTTAATGCAGAGAACCATTGAATTCGGACCTCTTCATCTTCCAATATCAACAGAGAAGAACCCCTCATCTAACCAAAGAAATGGTCTTTGACTGGTGAGTGATTTCCTAACTTGTTAGCAGTTTCTAACTAAGTTCTCCTTTCTCTCCTTATCAACTTGGAGCACATCAATACCCTCTTCCATGGTGAAGATATAATCAACCAGGATATGCGAACTAGTGAAAAAGCTTAAGAGCTGGTAGCTATCGAGGAGTCTCTAAGAGCTGAATAAAGGAAGACCCTCTATTATGATTTGTATGTATTAGCTTGTTAGTTACCTACCAGTTAAGTAATAACTGCCCTTTTCAGAAAGAAAATGTTTGTGTGATTTATCCTATCTGCCTGAAAAATTATTATGTTTTAATAATATGCTGGATTGAGTAAATAAAGCCTTACTATTGTCTGCGTGTATCCTTTTTAAGCTAGGACTTTTAATTTGCTTCGCTTCTACACAGAGAAGCGTCCTTTTGCTTTTTCAACCAAAAAGGAAGTAGCAAATTTTGTTATTTATTGTTGTTAATAATTTAGCCATGAGCCTTCTATTACGTTTGCTTTAGATTTATAAAAAGGGTAGGCAACTCCTTATACTGTTAATGCACTTTAAGTTGCATATCTATTAAGTTTAACTAATACCGAACGGTATCATTGTAGAAGCTAGGATATGTACTGCTAGAAGATCACCCCGTGTTTAGAAAACCTGGTCTCTAAACTCGTTACAATTTATCTATTACAGTGTTACACACTTCAATTTTAGTTGCATCAATGATGGGTTCATCAAAGGCCTTTTCGCCAGCCATTCTTTTCTTAGTCTTTGGTCCAATAACAGATAATTCAGATTCCATACGAAGTTCTTGCACTGTTTCGCTTGCACTGTCTTGAAGTATTAAGTTAACTCTATTTACAAAATTATCTGCTGCGAACTTTACGCTTTGGAAATCTCTTGATGTTTTTCATGGTGTTAATAGTGGTTTTCAACATTTGCTGTGCCTTCAGAAGATCTATCTATACCAGTAGTTTGTAAGTATTTTGAAAGTGGGGTTGTGCTGTGAAATACCCTGAAGTATGTTTGCTCTGTCAGAATAATAAAATATTCCAATAGAAATTTTCTATAGATTTTGGGGTGTAAACGTGCCTTTGCATCCATATTTTCCATATTCGCAATACAGTCCAGAGTTTCTATCAGTGCGATAAAACGTTATTCGTTTCTTGCGAGTTTTACGTCCAGGTGCAGTTTTCTCACCTGAACGAGCAAGGGTTTCATCAGGCAATAATTTCCAAAAAAATTGTTCAGGTCTTAGATCACATTCATTCATAATATTTGATAATTTGGCAGTGAACCGCGTAATGCTGTTTCATCTGCAGAAAGTTTTCCGCCGAAAATTTTTAAGAAACTGATACCATGTATTTTCCTGAATTTATTTATCCACCCCCGGCTAGTAGTGAATTTATAGTTGTTCCCGTAATGCTTAACATACAGCAGAATAACTTTTTGTTAGAACTTACACCTAGACACGAGACGAGACGATGCGGATGCCTGGCTCCCGTCCTGGCTCCCGTCCTGGCTCTGTAAGGCTGGATTTTCACGCGAAAACTGGTGCTTTGACACAAGCTGCTGATTGGTAAAAATATAAAAATAGCACATAGTAGGGATACAATTTTTTCTCACTCTTCACTTTCTGTCAATTAGTACTCTGTGTCTAAGCGCTGTTTCTTTATTAAAACCAGCCTAATGTAGGCCACAGGCGTGGGTGTGGCGCGGCGCGGGCTATATGATTATATATTGATAAACAATGATTGTGTTAAAAATTATGCAATGGATAATTCATTATGTTTTGTAATTTAAATTCGGGGCAGGCCACCGGGAAATTTCCCGGTGTCCCGGTGGGCCAGTCCGGCCCTGGAAGATCAAATAATAAATTCCCATTTAATCGACTTGTAGCTCGTTAAAACGATTTAACCTTGTTGAAACGGCTACTAAAATAGTTTTAGTAATTTTCTATTTCTTTTGACTGATTTTACATTCGGTTTATACGATTTTTAACTTTGTTAAATCTAGTTTGAAACATTTTAAATCTCTTTTTCCGCTGCTGTTCATGTAAGTTAGTGATACAGCCTTAGTAACAAAACGTGTAAGTCGGTGATTATATTTGTTTGCTGCTTTTTCTTGACAACGGAACTTAATATTATTATTAAGTTCCTAGAATAATAAAATTAGCAAAGCAAGATGCAGATTTAGACGTTTTATTTCTAAATTGCAAGTGTTTATGTGACATGTGACACTCATAGGCAACACGACTCACGAAAATTAATCCTGGTGACAGGTGACAAACCAAACGACTTTTTTCAAAATTCGGGAGTTTTGATCTACTCCTGTCTTCAGGTGTTTCTGGTTAGTCCTGAGAAGGACTGATATTGTACGTTTTTCTACGTAAACTCGTGCCTTCCCCCGGGGTTTGAACCCGGCACCGCTGATCGCTGTGATTACTAGTCTGCCATTCTTACCACTAAGCCACCAGCGCGGTTATATATTTCAGTTGTAAACTTATATATATCTTACCGCAGTACTCGCAGTAGACTATTTTTCTAATTCTCTGCGCAGTAGTGGCATCCAAATGGGCTTAGTTCTGCGCTAGCCTGGCTAATTGGTTCTACTGCCAGGGCTATGTATGTAGCTTCTTTCAGCATCCTATCCCATTGTATGTGGTGGTCTTCGTTCCAGACGTGTTCTGCGATCTTGGATTTGATAGTTTCGCCCTTTCTAATATTTTTGCGGTGTTTAAATAATCTCACTCGTAGGGGTCATTGTGTTTCTTCTATGTATTCTCTTCCACACTCGCACGGTACGCTGTAGATACACTTCTTTGAATTCTGATCTTTGTTCTGAGGCATCGTATGCGTCATCATGCCTCTTAGAGTTGTTGTGGACTTGAAGGCAGTTCTTATATTGAATATGTTTCCGATTCTTCTCAGTTTGTCGGAAACTCCTCGGATGTATAGTATTACGGCCGTGGTTGTTGGCTCCGTTTTCTCATCCTCTGCCGGTGTTGTATTTCTGCCCATCTCTTTCAGCGTTTGTTTTAGAGTTCTTTTTGGGTAGCCATTAGCTTGCAGCATTTCTGTAGAAAAAAGTACAATATCAATCCTTCTTAGGACTAACCAGGAACACCTGAAGACGGGAGTAGATCAAAACTCCCGAAACGCTGTGTGATATACACCCTAGACAGTGGAAAAGGTCCGATAAAATATATCACCCTTTTGACTAACTTCTAAGTGAAGTTACACGAAGTTTCATTGAATGTATTACCGATGTAGATTAAATTATACATATACGATTAAAGTTGGTTGAAATAAGACGATTTTATATCTTACTAGCAATATACCCGTTCTTCGTACGGACTACAAATGTTTTTTCTTCTAAATCTTAAACGAATTCTGGAATGCTTCCCGTCTCGCTCACTCAATACGCTAAACTAACAAACGCTGCAAAACAATATTGTAGGTAAAAAGGAAACAATATTCTTCCGAAATAAGTTCTCCATAACCCTTTTATGCTTCACGTATCCCCTGGAAATGTGTATGTAATTTTCGTTCTCCTTGTATAGACTGATAAAACTATAGGTTTTGTATAACAATGAGAATACAAATAATAAATGTACTTATTAATGTTGTATTCATAAATTGTAGCAACATACCAGTTTCCACCACTTGGAGGTGGAATTTCGGAAATCCTTCTATTTTATTCTAAACTGGACACACGGAAAGAAATCAATAACTTTAACGTCTTTTTTAACTTCTTTTTAATTTTTACCCCATTTTAATTTCTTTCACAATGAAATTTACAATAAAAACTTTAAACCACTTTTAAAGATTTAAAAAACACATACCCAAAAACCATGGTCATCAGGAACCACAGGAAATACGAAAGGTTCTATAATTCACCCCTGAATCCAAATTCGCACCTTTAGGAGTTGATCTGTGCACAATCTTGAATTACGTTTTTAGGAACTTGTATAGGTAACCTTTCTAAGTAAAAACTAAATCGATATATTATAGGGCCTTAAGAGATATTGAGAAATTCATGAAAAGACAGTTTACCTCTTTCCTTCCTTTTAAGGGTGGAATTTCGAAAACTCGTTTCCTAGCACTTCGCTGCGTAACTAAAAGACTCTTCTTGCCAAATTTCAAGTTCCTGGTACCAAGGATTACTACGGATCCGAGTTGTTGAGTTGGTGCTTTATCTTTTATACATATAGATTATAGCGGAATACCCGTTTCATCCCCTTGTGGGTGAAATTTCTAAAAACCTTTTCTACCTCATTTTAGTCTAAAATGCACCCATAAGAAAAAAATCTATAATTTTAACCCTCCACCCCTTTTAAGTTTTGCCCCTTTTTTACCCCTTTAGGAGTAATATTTAAAAAATCTATATGTCAAAAAAGAATGTTTTAACACAATAAACATAGGAGATCCGAAGAGTTCTTTAATTCACCCCGAATCCAGATTTGCACCTTTAGGGGTTGATTAGGGAAAAATCCTGAAATATGGTATTTGCATTGACAATCTTTGGAAGTAAACACCAAGTCGCTATCTCATCGGGTCTAAGAGATATTGAGGAACTCGTGAAAACACATTTAACCTCATTTTACCCCCTTAGGGGCGGAATGTCAAAAAATTCATTTTAACCCATTTTATTTGAAATGAAAAAAAAATAATTTTAACCCCCCTACCCTTTTTCAGTTTTTCCTCATTTTACTCCTTTAGGGCTAAACTTTTCAAATTCCCTTACACCCGTTTCTAAATATTTTAAAAATAGATCTATATGCCAAAAAAGAATGTTCTAACTCAATAAACATATGAGATACGATGATACGAATGGTTCTTTAATTCACCCCCAATCCAGATTTGTACCTTAGGGGTTGATTAGGGCAAAATCCTAAAATACGTTTCTAGGTATTTGCATTGATAATCTTTGCAAGTAAACACTAAGTTGCTATCTCATCGGGTCTAAGAGATATTGGACCCGTGAAAACATATTCAACCCCTTTTCACCCCCGTAGGGGTGGAATTTCAAAAAATCCTTTTTAATCCATTTTATTGTGAAATGAAATTTTACTCGTTAAAAATGATAGTACTCGTTGTGTCCTCAAATGTATCTTTATTTAGAGTTTTTGTGGTGGAATTCTAAAAAACTACATTGAACATCCTTTCGTAAAATCTGCACCTTTATTTTTAAGCTTGAATTATTGCCATATAATAAAGAACGCACAAAATTTATACTTAGATCATATGTGCTGATGCTGGAATCTCTGCTTCATATTTAAAAACCTTACAGTATCTGCAAAATGCACTACCTTTTAAGCCTGTACGGTACTTAACGAAAAAGTATTTGTACTCATCAGATTTTGAAAAAATTAATACTTTACATGCTGTTCAGATTTTGTCGCCCCCCGTCACTGCCTCTTTACAGTTTTTAAAAGAAGCAGAACAAATTGAATTTCAAAATGTTAACAGTAGTGTCAAATGTTTAGCAAACATATACGACTTTTTCCAGATTCATAATGTGTCACAATATCTGCAAAAATTAGATAGCAGCACTGCATCGTTGATTCATGTATCTGACGAAAGACTATTGATTGGACGTAATACTTCAAAATGATATCGATACTATGCAAAATTCTTCCGCATTCGTTGGTATGCGAGGTTTAGCCCAAGAAACAGCTCACGTCTTGAAATTGACTGCTAAAAGTACACCATAATACATAAAAAAAGCTGGTTTTTACTATGTATTAACACGTTCATTTAGTTCGGATGTAGTGGAGGCAATTATTTCACACATGCGATAGAGAGGTGACTCAAATAACGCAACAGATGCTCGAACTGCTGGGCAGGTTCTTCGTCAGCTATTATGCTGTGGTATTATGAAGACTTTGCCTTCCTCAAAAAGTGCACATTATAGTAACTTTACCAGTTCTGCAACATTTGGAACTACATCAAGCATAACTGAAAACAAAGATGCACCTGCACATTTAACAGTTAAAATTCAAGATCGTACAGGCTTAAATTATCCAAATTCCATTTTTGTAGGTATTATAAACATTTATTTTAAAACCGCTTATAACCTAACAAATATCTTTAGTAAAGACTACAACCAGAACCACATTTAGGTGCTCTGTTTCAGCACCTGATAGCGGCAAAAACCAAACGCGCAGGCAATTGTTACAAGAATATTTTACAACAATGAAAATTATACATATGGAATAGCCGTATATAGCTTTGCTATGTAAATCTTAGACATGTATGCAGCAGATTTCAACATACTAATAGAGCCAAAAATAAGTTCATAATAATAAACATTACTGGCATCTTACGGCAGTTTAATACGTCAAACACTCCCACCCCTTTGACGGCCCGCTTTTAATCAAACGAGTAAAAAAATGCTTTTGTATATACATATTATGTTGTACACGTTATTTTGTTTGCAGAGTGATCCCTTGTAACTTGAAATGTGGTCGAAAAAAACTTCAGAATTTACAACTGTCAAATTGACAATACTCTCTTCACGATTTTTCGTTAAAAAAGACGACTTTCATGATCACTATGCAAAAAAATGTCACAAGCGGTATTTGGTTTTGTAATATTACATTCACTTCTTCTTTTTCGTTTTGTGTTTTAGAGTTTTGTTTATTATCTCGTAGAATGCTTGAAATTTGTTTATCTCAGTCTCTAAATCTTTATGATTCACATACGTGGTAATACAGCATAGATAGTTGAAATGAGAAACCTGTTCTAATGGACTATTATGTATTTCTACTGAATCACCCGAGCTACGGTTCGCTTCGCTAATCAGGCCATAAATATCTTGACCACAGCGCCACCTATGTTCACAAGTTAAAAAATTTGCAAAATTTTAATCCAGCATACAACTTAAGAGCGGGACCGCAGTAGTGGGGACTCGATTGTAATTTTAATTTCCACACGAATTACGGAATAACAGCACAAGAGGGCGGTAGTATAAGAAATACCTCTAATAAATTAATTTGGGTAGCAGATGTATCGTTCACGCTTCTAACAACGAGAGGGCAACTAAAGTTTTAGGACAGAGGCTACTACTGCGTGCATTTCCAAGAACTGATGTGTCGCTAAATGGCTGTTATCTTATCGCATTGCAGCCGCCCCCGCGTGTTTGCTGGTTTCGTGTTTCATGCTTTCATGCTGCGCTCGCATCTTTCGCTATTCTCGGACTTCGGCCGGTGGTCCGCTCGATCTTGGAAAATTGTTTGAAGTGCATGTTGCCCTTCCTTCTGCGACGCCCATTTTAGTTTTCGATATGACACGGGTTATGTATGTGCATACGCACTTTGAAAGATTTTTAAAAAAATTGCCTTGAACCGGCTTCGAACTCGCTACCTACCTAACGCTCGTAGGAGCATTTCTTTCTCTGTCGCTCGCGCACGCAAATCTCGTGTTCGGTTTTACTGCCTCTAACCCGCGCCTAGTGCTCTCTCCTCTCTCTTGAATTGAACTGTTCGGTCGAATATCTGATGTGCTTCTGTTTTTCGGATCCGTTGTTCGTTCCCTACTTATTTTTTTCTTTTTAACTTTAAACCCTTTCTATTTTCTTCTTAATACAGTACTTCTTACGTACAAGTCCCATCGCTTTTTATATTTATCTTTATTTTTAATTCTTTGCTTAAATACTTTTAATATCAATCTTCCACTTGTTCATGTATTTTCTTACGTTTTCTTGTAAAAAAAGTCATTCTTAGGTTTTTCTTAAAAAAACTCGCTTTTCATATTAACCTTTTTAAATCTTTTCTTACGTTTAGTAAAAAAAAACGCCTTTTCATATGGATCTTCTGTTGTTTAAATCTTTTCTTACGTTTAAGTTTTAAAAACCCTCTTTTCATATGGATCTTATGTTTTTTTAAATCTTTTCTTACGTTTTCCTTGTAAAAAAACTCATTCTTAGGTTTCCTTGAAACACGCTTTTCATGTTCACCTTTTGTTTTTTAAATATCTTCATACATTTTAGTTTAAAAAAACGTTTTTTCATATGGATCTTTCGTTTTTTTAAATGTTTTCTTACGTTTTAGTTTAAAAAACTAATTTTTATATGGATCGTATGTTTTTTTAAATCTTTTCTTATGTTTTTCTTTAAAAAAAACTCTTTTTCACGTGAATCTTACGTTTTTATATTTTTCTTACGTTTTAGTTTTAAAAAACTCTTGTAATCAAGAAAGTATTATCATCAGAAACTGCCATAAATAGAATGAGCCTTTTTTCTTAGAATTTATAGCTTATGTTAAAATTTGTAGCATTTTTATGTACTTATGATTAATTACTATTTTTGTTCAATAGAGAGGACGAAAACGACGATGTATTGAAAATAAAGTAGTTTAATAATAGATACTCTCTGTTTTTGTTATTTTCTCTGAGTTATAATGCGACTATAAAGCCTCTTATTATTTTCCATTAATGGTATGTTATAGATATTAACGATACAAGTTCGAATATGAGCATCTTCACGATACGAGTTTGATTGCCAAAACGAAGCGGTGAGCCGAGTTTTGTGGCAACCAAAGGAGTCTCGTTAAGATGCTCATAAGCAAACGTTTATTTTTCAATATTTTTATCTTCATCAATAAATTCAGGCATTTTCCAATACATTGCAAAGTTTAAATTTCCCGCCATCGTGCTCGGCATGTCCATACGAAACTTCTAGCTTGATAATGAGTTTTATGTAGCACTGTGTCCCATTCCTTCATCATAAGCCAAACGCATTTCAGTTTTACCGCTTTCAATTCAAATTTTGCGATAAAACGCGCAAAATTTTGCCGCTAAAACTGGATTCCATTTACATAACCAAAATTCGCAATTCACAAATCACCAGGTATGTCATGTGACGTCACAGAACAGTTGATGGCGCCATCTATCAAACAGTTGCCCAAGTTTAGGGCAGCTATTATGGTGAACGTGTATTCCAGTGTCACAATTCTAGCACTAAAATCTGTCGTTTAGGTTTATTTGTCTAGCAATGTGGTTTATATTCCACAATTAGTTTTATAATAACATGATCTAGGGAATAAGCTATTAACATGTAAAGTTTGGACCAAAAAGAAATTCAAATATTTATATTTTATTTATTTAATATTTCTGTTATTTGACTTCGCATTCAGGTGAAATGTGATCACACCCTTCAGCGTGTTGTTTTCTAACAATATATATGAAAATAATTGGTTAATTTTTAATTGTGAACGACTTCTAACAGATTTTTAAATACCGTGTTGTTTCTATGGTGCTGCCATCTTATCAGGGGCGCAGGAACAGGGGGGCAAGGGGGGCGATTGCCCCCTCATAGAATATATCGGAGGGGCAAAGGGTACAATTTGCCCCTCTTATATATTCTATGAGGTTTTGAAAAATTTCTATATAGGGTTTTTTCACATTAGTCCATACGAGATACTAAATTTCGTTGTTCTATTGTAGGTGTTATAGAAATAAAACGCGAACAATTTGTTAAATACCTACGTCCTTTATTTTAGGTCGACAGCGGAGAAGAGTCCATTTTTCTTTCATACGGAAATGCAAATGCCAAAATTCTTAGGAAATCATTGATAATAAGCATTGTCACTAGGCTTCATTGTATTGGTACATAAACTTCTGGTTATTTTTGTGGTGAGGTTTGGTTTCATGTCGACAGGTTGACAATTCTTTATTTTAAATTGTAGCTTTGGCTCTTATAAACTTGAAATGTGATTTTATAATTTGGGTTTTAAGGTCGGTATTGCATTAAAAAACAATTTCAATTTATAATAACTACAATTTAAATTCATTACGGTGTCAACCAGTCAACATGAAACCTAACTTCTTTGCAAGAATAATAACTAGAAGTTTATGAATCAACACAATGCAATCTAGTGACAACGCTTGTTGTCAATGGTTTCCCTAGATTGCATTTTCATATGAAAAAAATGAAGTGTGGTCATCACATGACTTTCTTTTACTGCTTGTAAAAATTACAATTGGCGATTTTCAAAACTATAATAACAATATATTTTTTGACAAGTCATAAATAATTACGTAATATCTAACAGTTTTGAACATTTTTATTCCAATTCGTTTTGGAGAAAGTTTTTGTAAACTTTTATTTTGCGATATTTCCAAAACTGTATTTCTTACAAACCTTTTGAACAAAAGTTGTATATAATTGCACAATATATCATCTTGTTCTATGAAATTAAATTTTTATCAAACAATTATAAAATTTTCCGGGAAAACAAAAAAACATAAGAGTAAAGTACCACCTCCGGTTACCGATTTTAACCAAAAAATGACTACTACTCCAAATTTATATTAAAAACAAAGATATACATTTTGAGGCTGATCTGTTAAACCATCTGGGCTCACAAATTGACAGGATCACAAACGAATAGACAGACATCACTTCGAAAACAACTTTTTTGCGCGATAGAACGATTTTACTTAGTTACCGCCTTTGTTGCCAAAGCAATAAGTTATGTTTACCATTCTAGAACGGTAAGTGAAAATTCGAAGATAGCCTGCTAACCTCGAATTGATATAAACTTACAGTGCCACCAACATATTATTCTGTGGTATAATGTCACATTTTACTGACGTTTGACAAAATTACATTTCTATAGTGCAAAAAACGTCATAAGCATCACGAAGCTTAAGGAATTACCGAGCTCAGACAATAATTATTCCAAACAATTGTCTTCGATCGGTAAAATGTCCTTACCGTTCTTAATACTTAATATACTATTTCTGAACGAGAAGACACGAAAACGAATATTTCTGCAAAAATCTCCAGTTTGAAAATATTATGATTACATTATTCAAAGTAAAAGAAAGTAAAAATAAAGTATACCTTTGAGGTTTTGTATCTTTATGATCATTCAATACGTGACTAAATGGCATTTTAGCTTAATTGTAACTATTATAGTTATTTATGTAAAGTACATAATGTAGGATATTATTGCACTAGTCTATTTTATGGCAGAGCGAGCGTAGCGTAGCATTAAAGATGACGAGTCAAATAAGGTCTGATTATGTACTAGCTGCATGCAAAGCTTTACGTTCGACTGCATTACACATATTAGACACATAAGAAAATTCAAGTTGCTATTGAACATTTGATAGTTTCGCAGTGTGCTTCTTCCTAGGTTAATTGCGTCAATATCAAGAATAACTACCTCTTACCGTAAGGTATTAAAGGTGAATTCCTTTTTATTATTTGCAAAGTTTTCAGTTAAAATAATCTCCTTTCCTGATTTGAATAAAATGACATTTATTTTAATAATAACTATTGGACATTGACAGGCGGCCGTTTTACTTTACTTTATGAACTAAAGCAGCACTTTATGGACGTTAAAAAATACTATAATAAAGTGTTTGTGGAACAGTCGACCATAGGGCTTAGTTATGTTAAAACATTCCAAAAAAATTTTGCCCCCCCACAATTACAGTAGTTCCTGCGCCGCTGCATCTTATAGGAAAAAGTGCAGCGGTCCCCGTCTTAATCGGTTCAGTATCTTCGGAGGAGATAGCGAGCAAAGAACCATAAAGAGATCAACGATTTATGTAGGAGATTATTTTCCGCCGCACTTTTTGTTTCTTTCGAAAGCCATTATCTTTGTTTTGTCTATGGGTATTTTCAGACTTTTATCTTTACAAAGTATATTTGATCTTTGCAGAGAGTGGCCTAACTATGGCTTTAGGACTAACTAACTAAAATTCGTCTTAAACTAAAACTCTAAAATGCATTTTATTACAGCGTATAAAGCGCCAGCTTTACACCGCAAGGTAAATGAGGTTACAGATTAATACATACATGCATAGTAGCATACATAAAATAACTTACTTAATTTTTTTTGTGAGATGGTACGTTGTGTTTTGAATTGTTTTCTTTTGATACATATATTTTACACATGTTTAATTGCTTCGATATTTCTTGTTTGAATTATGTAGATAATTGACCATGATTTTGATCGTGATGGATTTCCTTGTTTTTGTTTTAACTAAAGAGGTTAATAAACCTGATTTTACTTAATATTTGGTTGTCCTCTTGAGAATTTTGTAGTTAGTTCAGATTTTGGGTCGTCCGACAAAACAATTTGCCTATTTTGTCAATCGTTCCGAAACATTTTATCT
This sequence comes from Agriotes lineatus, assembly GCA_940337035.1. Lineage (NCBI taxonomy): Eukaryota > Metazoa > Arthropoda > Insecta > Coleoptera > Elateridae > Agriotes > Agriotes lineatus. Next base: position 79,426 of record CALNHX010006248.1, read on the forward strand.
GTCGCCCAGAGCCGGATTAATGGGGGGGGGGGGGGCTAAGGGGGCCTGCAGCCCCGGGCCACAGAATTTCGGGGGGGCTCGAAAAGATTCGAAGGTTATAATCTAGTGCGCTTTCTAATCATTTAAATCCCTTTGTACCCGTTGCATAAATGGGAATGGGGCCTCTAAAAAAATTAGCCCTGGGCCTCACATATCCTTATTCCGGCTCTGCTGTCGCCTTAAATAAGCATGTCCAATATTTGACCCACAACCATGCGAGAGCTAGTTTGGCACATTTATTGCCACCTTTGCAAAACCCGAATCCCTCTAACATTTTTTAAAGAATTGTTATGATAATAAATAAACTGCACATGTTCAGAATTTCACAGGAACAGGTTTATTTCTCCTGTCCTAAACAAGGTGTTATTTTTAACTTAAACCCTCACGAAGCAGTACGCCATTGAATAAAGACAATATTTACTTCAGTTCTAAATATTGATACGCAGCTATTAACTTGACTTGCTACGGAGTTGGCATTGGTCAGCTTATGATAATGTATTACAACGCTTGGTGAAGCGAGAAATGTTTTGGAGCAGCATATGGCCAATTAAAACCTTGACCTCAAGAATATCTAACTTTACCAAATCTTCTGTATAACTGTATTATTCTGTTAAAATAATAACCGCCTTCGTTTCAACTAGTTTTGTTTTGCAGTTTAGGTACGTAATCGTACCGTGAGATCATTTAAATTTATAATTACAGCATGCTATGACTTTTAAATGAGATTGCTAACAGTAAAACTGTTGACAGATTTATTCGAATTGTCAAAGTGACGCTTCAAAATGTTTAATTTAGATCATAATTATTTTCTTACGGAGAGTTATTTTAAGTGCCGTTCAGTTTCTTAAAATAACTCTCCGTAAGAAAATAAACTGTGCCTTCTTAAATTAAACGTTTAGAAGCGATCACCTTTGAAAATTTTGCATAATCCTAACTGTCACACGAGTCTTTACTGAATCCGCAATCTATATAAAAGCTAATACCGCCTAGCTGTAATTATAAATTTAAATGATCTCACGATAATATGTAAGTAGGAAGTGGTAAAAGTAATTAGAAATTCCACAATGACGCACATAAACAGAGATTAAAGATCTCTACGATTAGATCATCAGTTCTTCTGTAAACGTGCAAGTGTTCAAACATTTACAATTGTGCTGTGTCTAAAAATTAAAAAACTGACCTGCTCAACAATTAGAAAACGTACTGCATATTAAGCACAACCAAAATGTCATTCCTAACAAACGACTTCCGTGTTGACTTCCTGGCTTTTTTCATTGCACTCGTGGCAGTCGTCGTCGCCTATTTGAAGTGGACATTCACGTACTGGAAGCGAAGAGGAATCGACGGCCCGCCGCCTGTAATCCCGTTCGGAAATGCATCGTCTGTATTTCGACGGAAAATTACCCTCGGGATGCAGCTGAGGGGTGTTTACCAGCAATTCAAGAAGAAGGGATTGCGGTACTGCGGCTACTACTTCCTCTTCAAACCTGTCTTGCTTGTCTGGGATCCAGACTTGATCAGATTCATTCTGAGCAGAGATTTCCAACATTTCACAGACCATGCCAACTATGTGAACGAGAAGATCGACCCCTTGAGTGGGCACCTCTTCAGCTTGAAGGGGATGAAATGGAAGAATCTGCGGGCGAAACTGACGCCCACGTTTACGTCTGGCAAAATGAAGATGATGTTCCAAACGATAGTAGACTGCTCTGGAGAATTGTTGGTGCTAATGGATAAGGCAGCAGAGGGGCGTAAAGCTGTGGATATTAAGGATTTTGTTGCAAGGTTTACTACTGATGTGATCGGGTCTTGCGCTTTTGGTATCGACTGTAATAGCCTGCGTAATCCTGATTCGGAATTTAGACGATATGGAAAAAAGGTGTTTGATGTTGGAATTGGCCAAGCTTTGAGGAATCTTTTTTCCATATCTTTTCCAATGGTGCTAGATGTGTTCAGAATTCCTATAACTGCCAAAGACGTTAGCAAATTCTTCATGACGGCGGTAAATGACACAGTTACTTTTAGAGAACAGAATAATGTTATCCGAAAGGATTTTATGCACCTATTGATACAGCTGAAGAATAACGTCAAGATCCACGATGGTGATATGGTTGGACACATAAACGATTTAAGAAATGACAAAGATGAAGCTGGCAAATCCTTAACGATGGACGAATTAGCGGCACAAGCATTCGTATTCTTTTTGGCTGGTTTCGAAACATCTTCAACTACACTTACATTTTGTTTCTATGAGTTGGCGACAAATCCAGATATACAATCTACATTAAGACAAGAAATTAACTATGTACTTGATAAGCATGGAGGCAAAATCACTTATGACGCACTGATGGATATGACCTACATGGACAAATGCATTAATGGTAATCCGTATGTAATATTTTTCTTCACGATTAAAATTCAAGTTCTCTCATTTAATATGTATTATCGCTCTATCAGTAGTAATGTGTATTTTATAGAAACTCTCAGAAAATATCCACCGATATCGCTTCTTCAGAGAGAGTGCACTCAGACCTACAAAGTACCCGACTCAGATCTAGTTTTAGAAAAAGGAGCTGCAGTTTTTTTCCCAATTCTTGGAATCCACCGCGACCCTGAATATTATCCGGATCCAGATAAATTTGATCCCGAAAGGTTTTCTTCAGGAAATAAAGCCAAACGGCATGCTTTTACTTGGCTTCCGTTCGGTGAAGGACCACGTGCCTGTATTGGTAAGAGGATATTATTATTACTCATTTAAAGCATTTGAATGATCCAGTTGGAATCCTTTTTTGCCAGTTTCCTTAAATGTTCCTGACGTTTAGTTGGAAGTCTTCTGCTTATATTTACTTTTTCCGCAGGAATTCGATTTGGTATGATGGAGACAAAAGTTGCACTTACAGTGCTACTGCAGAACTACATCTTTAGTCTTCACCCCAAGACGAAGGTTCCCATAGTCTTAAACCCTAAAACCTTTGTGTTAAACATCGAAGGAGGTTTATGGTTGACGGCGGAGAAGATCAAATAATTAAAACCTGCAGCGGTGGTATTGGCTCATTCTCTTTGAGGAGGTTTTGGCATTAAAATCTCACGGTTGCCAAAGTCGGGGTCAGTGGGAATCGAACCCACATATTCTGCATCTCCACTGCATTACACACTAAGCTATTTAAAGTTGTATTTTATTAAGTTTTTTATTAATCAGCATTTATAAATAAATTATATCTATAAAAAGCAGTTTTCATACTGGCTACATACCATCTAAGAGTTTTGATACGCGAACTATAAAACTTATTGAAAATAATATTACTACAAGAGCGAAATCTTCAACATTTGAGAATTTTTTGTGAAATTCCATATTTGATCTTTTGCATATGGGGAGGCCGATCAGAAATTAGGGATGCGTTACTTATCTATTTGAAGCAATGTGCAGAAATTGGCTGAAATTAAAATGTAATTTGTGATAAAGTGACTGGGATGGAAAATAATAACTTTGATAATGATCTTAAAGCGAATCATTTTCGATTCCCTAATAGTAGTTCAGTGAAATTAGATATTTACTTGGCAAAAATACTACCTGTAAAGTGAACATGTAGATTTATAGAACAAATCAAGTAGAATTGACTGAACTACAAAGTAACAGCTGAATCAGTGGAGAAGTGATTCAAAATTGCGGTCAAAGTGTTGAAAAAACGGTTTTTTGTACTTAAATAAAAGAGCAAAAAAGCGATTACATTTTCAAATAAAAGCTTATGTAGTTTAAAAAATAGTAATTTATTATACAAGACGATAAAGTTAAATTTTATCCAAGAGTGAATCTTTTAACGTCGAGAGGAAGTCGAGACGTTAATGATTCAAGAGTGTATAGAAATAACTTTATCGCCGTGTATAATACAATATTTTTTTCTATAGCAAAAATTTTAACAATTTCAAAAGAAAGTAAGGACAGTCAATCACATTTCAAAATGTGAGTAACTATATTGGGTTGCTACGATAATACGAAGCTGTCATATTTAATTTAAAAAATTAAATTACTTTATCTATCCTTGATGTTAAAGTGCTACTTTATCTACCCTTTCTGTTAAAGTAAAACTTGACCTTTTGTTTTGAGTTGATAAAAGCTCACTTTAACATGTGCTATAGAAAAAACAAATAAACTAAGCTGTCGATGATCAAAATCGATTCATTGGAAAAAAGTTATCGCTAAAAAACCGCTAAAAATGACCGATTTTTCAATTGTTCTTAACTTTAAAAAACAAACTTATATAACGTTGAAATTTTCAGAAAGCATAGTACTCGGTGAGCAGAAAACGCCCGTTCATGAAATTTTGCAAAATTGTTGATTACTTTTTGCATAAATCATTTTTTTCGAAAAAAATACGTTTTCGCGGAAATTGATTTACTCAGGTTTCAGAAGTCGTACAGCAATCAGCATAGGCTTATTTTTTCCCATTAAGAGTTATGCTACGACATACAATATGAGCGCGAATTTTGTTGCACTTGCAAATGTGTGCAAATTTAATTTGAAGAGAGATCTATTTTTAGCCGCACAAAATGTTGAATATGTTTGTCAATTTTAATTGTACCGAAATTACATAAACACCATTCGACAGCTGTCAACTTTCTACGAATTTAAATGCGCTTTTTATTTTAACAGCAAAATAGATATAAACTTCAGATTAGTGGTCTTTATAAGACTGGCTGTTAGTGTAATTATATATCACAGTTCCAGTGTGTCAAAGAATACTTGGTTGATATTTTGTCAACATATGTCTGGGTGAGCAATAAACTGCAGTAATAGTTATCTCATATGCAAGGGTTTGTACTTCCATAGATGTCTATATTATGTAACAATTACTTGTAAGTAATATGTTTAAATATTTCTTATAATCCTATTTTTAATAAAAATATTTTTCACGTTTAATGACAGTTTAGAAATGAAATAATTAGTTGCTATAATTATTGTTCTAATTAATATTATAATTCTTATAATTATTATTAGAATCATTATAAACATTTAAAAGAAGAAGTACATTGTGTAGGGCGAGTAGACGCCGAGTGGAGCGGCCTACTACAAGTTTCTCCCCACAACCAACGCTGCTCGCTGCGGCACAGCTCTGAACGAAACACACATTTTGCCACGTCTAATGTAAACCAGTTTACAATAAATAATACAAGCTCGATAATTGCGAAATAATTTTTACATTACACTAGAAGTCTTCAGCTAAAGTGTGTGCAAATTTCGGCGGCTAATATTAGTAATTAAATGTGCAGCAATTTAAAACAAAAAAATCGGCTTTTATGGGTCGTACTATAATCTTTTTAATTTCGGAGAAAATTGGCAGCTTTCGAATGGCGCTTATGTGATTTCGGTAAAATTAAAATTGACAAAAATATTCAACATTTTTTGCTCGTAAAATAAAGATCACTCTTCAAATTAAATTTGCACATATTTTCAAGTGCCAAAAATATCGCACTCATATTGTGTGTGGTAGCATAACTCTTAAGAAAAAAATAAGCCTATGCTGATTGCTGGTCTTGAAGTCTAGGACATCTCAGCACCGCCATCTTGGCGCCGCTACTTCGGCGCCGCCATCTCGGCGCTGGGCCAGCTCGGCGCCGGGACAACTCGGCGTGGAGCCATCTCGACGCCAGCCAACTCGGCGCAAGGTCATCTCGGCGCCGAATTTAAATTCGCAAACTACAGTGTGCACTACGTAAGAAAATTATTATAAACAAATAATTAATAAAACTGGCATCAAATGAAAAAAAAATATTTAGAATTTCTTGGAAAATCAAACACTGATGACCAGAGGTGTCACATGACTTTCGTTATCAGTAAAATTTTACATTTTTTAAAAATAATTACGAAAGATGCATTTGCTATCCAAGAGAGGGACAAAATTTACGAAAAAAAACTTGTTTTCTGTCCTTGAGATTGCTAAAACTAACACAACAAAAAATAGTATGGAAATCTTGCTTAATTCCCAAAAAATTGTACTTTTTGGATTTACACATTTTTTGGGGTTCAGCGCTGCTTGGTTAAAGGCGAATTTCTAACAGCATTTCAGTTTTCAAAAATCCAGTATGCCTTGGAAATTTTCAAAAAAACCTATTTGACTGTAGAGTAGCGTGCCTTTTATGTAGCAAATACACCAAAAAGTTATTAAGAGAAGTTGTTTAGAATCAACATCTAGGCTCCTATGCCAAATTTCAAAATCCTCGGCCAACTTTGATCTCCCACATTTTCTTTTGTTTAGGTCCCATGTCAAAGAATTTTACTTTCAACAAAGACTGCTATGGAAAAACAAATATTTTTAACAAAGTTTTTTATTTCATAATAAAAAAACTTTGTTAACAATAAAATTCTTTAATTTGGGAAATAAACATTAAAGAAATATTTGTCACATAAAAGGCACCTTACTTAGTTAGAAAATGGCGTTTTTCGAAATTGTGTAAATCCAAAAAGTGCTATTTTTCGGAAATTAAGCAAGATTTCAATACGATTTTTTATTGTGTGTTAGTTTTAGCTGACTGAACAGTCTCAAGGCCTTAAAACTTTTTTTCGTAAAATGTGTCTCTATCTTGACTAGTAAATGTATGTTTCGAAATTATTTTTAAAAAACGTAAAATTTTACTGATAAAGGAAGTCACGTGAAAACTTACGTTTGGCCCATTTATAATCACTTTGCAACCACCTCTGGTCGTCAGTGTTTGATTTTCCAAGAAATTCTAAATATTTTTTTTTCTTTGATGCCAGCTTTTTGGCGATCACTTTATTTATTATTTGTATATAATAATTTTATTACGTAGTGCACACTGTAGTTTGCGAATTTGAATTCGGCGTCGAGATGACTTTGCGCCGAGATGACGGCGCCGAAGTGGCGGCGCCGAGATGGCTGCAACCTGAGTAAATCAATTTATGCGAAAACGTATTTCAAAAAAATGATTTATGCAAAAAGTAATCAACATTTTTGCAAATTTCATAAACGTGGGTTTTCGGCTCACCGAGTACTATGCTTTCTGAAAATTTCAACGTTATACAGGGACCGGCAGAAACATATTAAACATTTTATTTACAATTTTTTCTCTATACAGTGTAATAACAAAAAAAAACGAAAACATGAGTATGTTCACAAAACTTGGGAGTTTATTTATTTAAATATCGAGTGCCGGAGATGTCCACATTCTTCTTCAGAACATTCATGAATACGTCGAACAAAATCTTGCATAACTTTTTTTGGTATATCTTGCCTAATACCGTTAATTTCGTGGAGCTCCCGGTGGCTTTTTATTACAAAGTGAACCGAATTATCTAAAATTCTGAAGCCATAGTCTTATTGTCAAGTCCGATGGAACATCCTGCCGCCTGTTAAATTGTCTTCAGAACGCACGTTGCACAGTTATTATTGATTCGGTCCTAATAAATAACTCAACACAATAAGCTCGCTCTTGCACATTAAAACGCATTCTGACTTATTACTTAAACATTAAAACAAAACTCCTGATCCTACTTAATATAATGATATTCATCACATTTGTATGGATAAAAACCTTAGTGGTATATTGGATGTTAAAATGTTTAATATGTTTCTGCCGGTCCCTGTATATGTTTCTTTTTAAAAGTTAAGAACAATTGAAAAATCGGTCAATTTTAGCGGTTTTTTAGAGATAACTTTTTTCTAATGAATCGATTTTGACCATCGACAGCTTGATTTATTTGTTTTTTAAACTACATAAGCTTATATATATTTTTTAAATTAATCGCTTTTTTGCTCTTTTATATACAAAAAACCGTTTTTTCATTACTTTGACCGCAGTTTTGAATCAGTTCTCCACTGATTCAGCTGTTACTTTGTAGCTCATTCAATTCTAGGTGATTTGTTCTATAAAACTACATGTTCACTGTTCAGGTAGTATTTCTGTCAAAAAACGAGGTATTTTCAACAATTTTACTGGCCTATAGAGTATAAATTGTTTTGATTGTAGACTAAATATAAAAGTAACAAGTAACCTTTGTAATAGTTATTTTCATAACAAGCGTCGAAAGTAGGAAATATCGTGCGAGTGTTGAATAGACAAACGACAGCGTAGCGTAGCGAAGCCCGAGTGGATCTAAAACACGGGTTTAAACGAGTTAATACGACACTTAAAACACGTTACATAAGTTTGATTTGTTACGCACACTTACGACCGGTTTTATAAACACAACTAATTTGAAATAAACTTGAATTCGTTGTTAAAGTAAACAAGATCTCATCAAACTGTTAGTGCTTATCACATTGTATTCATTAATAAACACATTTTTAAATTTGTTTATTTTAACAAAAAATTCTAGTTAAATCCTTTACACCATAATGGTGGGACATCCTTGATCAAAGAATTAAAGATGGCAGTTCGCTTTCAAGACGTTGAGATTTAGTAGGCTGGTGTTTTGTTTTCATTATCTGTTTGTTTTACTTATAACGGTCGGAATTATTATAAGTGACTTAAAATAAGGAAATTACTTCGAATAGTTACTATACATTTTACTTTAAAAAAAGAAAAGAAAAACCTGAAATAATTTACTTTGGAAAGCATGCTTATTATGTTTCTACTCTTTACTATAGAAAAACGCCCACATTTTGTATGTAAACAATAGAACATGTGCTGGAACAGAATACCAGCCTACTAAATCTTAATGGTTTAAAAAACAAATTGCTATCTTTAATTCTTTGGTCAAGGATATCTTTAAAATGAATAATTATAGGACATATGTATTTTCCGGGGTAATATAATAATATAAGTAGTATGCCTATTATCGATAATTTTTTTATGAATATTATGAGTTATAATCCACAGGACGAGTTGTATTTTCATGCTTTGGAATTATAATGAAATGATATTCTTAAAAAATTATAGATGATTAGGCATACTACGAATTATATTTAGGAAGAGAATATAATGATTTAAAATATATAGAAGAGGGAGCGTAATACTATTTTATTACCTGAGTATCAATGCTAATGGTCAATGTTTGTCCAAAATACACTTTTTGTAGCTTTTGATGCTTAAAACGCACGACCTAACCTCGAAAAATCTGCTGACATTCCTAAATTAGTGCATTTGACACGTGAAACAAAACCAAGTTAGCTCGTACCAAATCGAAAATCGCGAGTCGCTATATTGCCAGTACGGTAGATGGAAAATGTCTTAAATTTAAGAGATGATGATTGGCTCAAAATTTAAGGAATTATATTCTCATTTTCAAGTTTTTCTCTTACTTTTGGTGCAGGATAACGCCTTTATATTTGTTTTGTTCAATTTTGAAACACCCTGTATACATCTATTTTATATCAAGTGGAGATCCGGAATAATTTTTGGGCAACCCGAGATCCGCCAACGTAGAAGGACTTTGTTGAGTATATTTTTTACAAACGATTGTCTAATTCGTAACTACACAGAGGGGAAACAATTTCAGCACGCGACTCATTCGTGATATAATTGGAATACAATGTGATCCCTGATAAATAATATACAAGTATCCATCCGGAGGTTTATACAGGGTCCTGCAACGATGCGGGGTGAAGGATATTTCTAAAACTATGAGAGTTACATAAATATTGTGCGTATAAAAGTTGCAGGTACGAATATGGTGCATATTACTAAAATAGTTCTGATTACACAGGGTGGCTCAAAAAAGTATGGCGAATCAAACTTACTTTTTTATGGAATGTCCTATATTTGAGTAGCTTAAAAAATTTACATTAAAAAACTAATCATTTTGATATAAAGTTCAGTTGCTTTGGAGATATTATCGATTTTATGAAAATATGCTAAACTTCAAGCAGGTACTGTAAGCCACAGAAAGCAATTGAATGAAGAATTGCCTTAAACCCCAATATGAGTAGACATTGTATTCAAACAATACATTTTAAAAAGAAATAGGTTTTACCCTTACAAAGTACATTTAGTACTGGAATTGGCTTGAGTTTTGTGCAATCGAAGTTATTTCTGAAAATTACAATTTCGCCACTTCAGTTGTATTCTCGGATGAAGCTATTTTTCGTCTGAATGGATCTGTAAACAGGCACAACTCAGACAGACATCAATATAACACGAAGTAATAGCATTGAGAAACACACATAACGTACGAGTACCTACAGATAAAAGATAGGAATGAACTTCTAAGGGTAGTAGAAGAGTTCTATAAAGAACTATCGATCACAAGTGCAACCAGAAGAACAAAGAGAATTGATAAAATGTAAATTCGGAAGAAATACCACCAATAGTTAAAGGATAAATAAGAACAGCAATAAAGCAATTAAAGAACGGAAAGGCACCCTGGAACGACATTATAAGAACTGAAATGCTAAAAAAAGGAGGATACGTAATAGTAAAAGTACAGGAACACCTTTTCAATAAATGCCTAGAAAAAGGAAGACATCCCAGAGGATTGGACGAATGCCCTGGTAATACGTATTAATATTTAAAAAAGGAGATACAGATATTCTCGAAAACTATCGCCCGATCAACCTTTTCTCCCAAATTTACAAATTATTCTCTAGAATAATAATCAATAGATTGGAAGCAAAACTAGATCTGTATCAAACAAAAGAGCAAGCCGGCTTCCGAGAAGGTTTCAACACAACTGAGCATCTACATACTGTAAAAATCCTTATAGAAATAACGACAGAATATAATATCCCCCCCTGAATGGCCTTATTGAATTATAGAAAGGCCTTTGATACTGTGGAGTTTTAGGCTATTTAGCAAGTATTAAAAAACGCCAGGATAGACCATCGTTATGTGAACATTATAAATCTGGTCTGGCGGAGATAACCCAAGTTCTGGTTTTGTTTTTCGGCGACGCGTCCTTTTCCGATCTGGTCTGCGAAGCATAGAAGATGCAGTGATAACAATTAAGATTTCGGCTTAATTTTGTGGACTGCTGTTAGTTGAGGATATGTATGTGAGCTTTCACTGTGAAGTGGACTTATGTCCCGATTTTCGTGGTAAGGGAAGACTGACTTCCACGCTGTTAGCGAAATTTTCCATGTTGCCACGTGCTTCATAAATTCGCCTGGACATTTTTCAGGGTAAGGTAAGAGTTCGTGTCGATTTAATCTGTCGGCCTTGGTATGCTATCATGGGGTCTTATTTTCTTATATCACCTAGTGCCGGAGGCCAAATGGAGGCTTGAAATACAGCTGTTCGTATCTGCATTGCGGGCGTTCCATGCATTGGCAATTCTTGGACCTTCGGATCCGCTGAATCCCTTACTGCGGGCGTCATCAGAGCACAGGAGAGGATCCTATATTTTACCCCAGTTTTGCACGGTGAAGTCCCCCAGAGCCTGCTCTGCGAAAACTGTGATATTGCCATTGTAAGCTTTGCCGGTCCCTGAGCCTCATTTTAATATTTTGAGTACTTTAAAGAGCTGTACACGCCGTCTCGTAAATGTACCTGGTCGACCGGCAATTGTATCCAAGTAGTCACGTTGTGTATTGATTTTGAGAGATTAGCCAACGGAGACATTTTTTATGATAACAAGCTACAATACAAGTGAGACTGCATGACAATACTAACGAAATAGGAATACACAGAGGAGTTAGACAAGGGGACACAATGTCCTCAAAATTATTTACATTAGTAATGGCAGACGCATTTAAACATTTAAATTGGAGCAATAAACGTATTAACATAAATGGAGAGTAACTAAATCACTTTAAATTCTCAGATGATGTAACCATATTTGACAAATCAAGAGAATAACTAATTGAAATGATCAATTATGTGCAAAGGGTGTCCAGAAAAATAGGGCTCGAGCTAAATCTGGTTAAGACTAAATATATGACTCATCAACCCTACGACGAGATACACATATCACTCACAAATTACAATAAAAGCCAAATAGAAAAAGTAGAAGAATTAAAGTACCTGAGCCAGATAATAACAACAGGGAAAAGAAACCAAGAAAGGGAAATTAAACACCAAATTAGATTGACATGGGCAGCATACAGGAAACTAAAAGATATTTTCACAATGGACATCCCATTCAAGATCAAAGCAAAATTATATGATCAGTGCGTTCTATCGGTAACAACGTATGGAGCAGAAACGTGGGTTTTCACGAAGGCTATACTAGAAAAACCGAGAGTGAACCAAAGAGCTATCGAACGAAGAATACTGGAAATTTCATTAAAAGAACATAAAACAAATAAATGGATCAGAGACAGAGCTAAGGTAACAGATGTCATAAAAAGAGCTGCTTCGCTGAAATGGCCCTGGGTTGGACGCGTTGCGAGAGATGAAAATAAATGGAACGGGAAAATAATCAGATGGAGACGTTGGGCGAAGAAGTATAGGTCACCCTCAAATGGAATGGAGCGACGACATAAAAAGCACCGCAGGTTTTAATTGGTATAGCGTTGTAAAGAATAGAGACAATTAGACGAGTATTGGGGAGGCTTATTCTGACAGAGTAGAAAACAGCTGACTAAAGAAGAAATAAGAAGAGTTTCCATAAGGATTTGAGTGTTTTCCTATTAGTTTATAAGGATACGCCTCGCCCACACAATGTGTAAACGCGTTTATTTCAAAATGCAATGTATGAACCGCAAGTTTATTGAAAAATAAGCATTAATAACAACAGGGAATGTAGCACGTAGGAACTCACTTACTTGCTGTAGAGTGAAGTCTCTACACTATTTGATCAAATAAATCCCTTCCTTCGTAGAATACATAATTTTTTTACATACTGAGTAACGTCCTATATTGCATTTTAAAATAAACGCATTTACACATAGTATGGGCATGGCGTTTCCGTCGAAACCACATAGCGCCTTATAATAAATTTAGAATAAGCTACCCGAGGTATAATTGTCATCGTTTCCTTTGTTACAGCAATGGTTTCTAGGGAATGTATTCTCCGTATAACTTTATCCTTGGTCAAAATGGTCAAAAAGCTAATCAAATTATTGTAAATCAAAGTTTAAATGTATCAGTGAACTTTTAATTTGTAACCTGCTCAATGCAGGACCAAGTGTAGTTATGTTATGTGTCGCTTAGATCTGTAACTTTGGTTGCCTACTGCCTTTTTGCCGATTAATTTGTTCAAATTTGAATATCGTTACATGTCCTTAAAAAATATGTTTTTGGTTTCCACAGGTTGGTAGCCTTTGAGAAAGTATTAAATAAATACGAAACGTCAGGCGATTACATACAAGTGGTTTTATTTCAATCTAACCATTAAAGCTTGGTACCTGTGCGTAGTACTAAGATTGGAGTTATTCCAACCCCTGTTCCAGTCAAAGAAAAAAAAATTACTGTGTATGTAACCACACAAGC